>VWYK01096681.1:0-12689 GCA_013399775.1 Semnornis frantzii
TTACAGGTATTTACAACTATATATGAATTAGAGAGAATACAGAAATCCAAACTGCCCAGAAGGGGCTCAAAGCCCCTCTTTCCTCTCTCCCTCTTCCTTCCTTCTGAGACAGACAGAACAAAGAGCAAAGCTTATGTTGTGTTCTGCTAGCCAAGGTTAGTGGGAAATACTAGAGCAAAAGGAATCAGTGTCCCAGAACAGAATGAGACAAATGATTTACATTTTGCCTTTTTGTCTCTCTCAGCAAACCAATGAATGACTTCATCATTATTTTCTTTTTACAACCAGTGATCTAATTCCTCTCATTAAAACATCCCAATTAGCCTCAAACCAGCACACACTCCCAACCTGGAGCAGTGCTGCCTCTATGACCAGAAGCAAAAAGATATCTTTTCATGGAGAGATGACTTTTTATTGAGCATTTGCACCTCAAACCTAAGTTTGAGGTGGTAACAAACAAGGCTATTTGCACTAAATACTATGGAATTGAAAATGCTTTGCAATATGTCACTCTGTACATGTGTATGGATATACATTATGTGTTACCTTGGATACAAGGCTTGCTCTGTAGGCAGCTAACTGCTTCAGATATTCCTTCTTGGCAGCTTCAGTTTTCTTTTTGTATACCTAAAAACAAAGAGTGTGACATTGGTAAATTAATCTGGTTTTGTTTTTGCATATCACCGCCGTGTCTCATGCATCTCCATAAAGTCTTCCTAGGTAAACAGGTTTTGCTCCTTGTATTGCTTAGAGAGTCAAATAATAAACATCAAATATTTGAAAGAAAACATTGGTTCAACTTTGAAACACCCTTTAACCACCCAGCAATACTCAGGAAACAATATTCCTCATAGTATCTCAGGTTTAACTTGGAAGCGAAGCCCAGGGTGCGCTTTCAAACGGGACCTTTAGGCACAAGGAGAGGCAGGTGTGGGGCTCTTCACTGGCTTCCACCAGTTAAAACCCTCTGGGAAAGAAGAGAATATGTAGACAGGCATTTCAGTTAAATGAAGGAGGAGATGCTGGCACCACACAGACCAGCTGAGAGGTCCCCTTCCATGGGTAAACTGTTGGGGCAGTTGCAGAAGCCTCACAGTGCTGCTAAGGCTACGTTAGTCATTGTTCCAGTCTTGATTCCATATTGGGCTAATTAACTTCTCAAGAGCATGGAGCTTCTTCTGTGCATTTCCCTCCACTCACCAAATTATTTAAAATGCAGCATGTGCACAATCTCCTAATAAAGAGCTTGGAGAATTGCTTCAGTTTTGCCCAGATTTCAAGATCAAAGATTATCTGCAGGGTTAAGCAGGACCACGTAGCACTACAGAAATGGGATGCTAGAAAAGCACAGAGAGATATTTGGTGTTGAAAATTCTCAGGAGGAGAACCAGTGTCTGACCCTAGGTAATGCCTTGCTGTTAGCCATGTCAGTGACAGATTCAGGACTCAGCACTTCTCTTTGCAACTATTATCATCAATTACTCACTACTTCATATTTCACATTTATTTGTTTGTTTCTTGGTCTTTGGTTTTTTTCTTTTCTGGAAAGGTAGATTTAGGAGTCATGCAGGCATCTTCCATTTGTTTAACTATTCAGCACTGACTCTTCATCTTTCTTGTTGCAGGGGAAAGCTTAAAAGACATCCCAAATAGAAGGGTCAAAAGTAAGACTGAGGGAAAGAAGATTTACTGTTTTATTTCTGTCGTGTTTCACCATTTTAAAGTCATATGCTAGGGCTTAATTCCTGTGTCCATGGGCATTTGGGATTCACCATAGAACACAAAATGGAACTGCAGCTGTGAGTCTCTGCTGTGCACTTCTCCAGGCAGGTGCACAACATGGGCAGCTGCAGAAAGCCTCCACGAAGAGACTAAAAGCTATATCCATCCTCCCACCCCACACTGCCTGCTTTATTGCCTGGTTCAAATGTAAAAGATGGGTAAAGCTATTTGCTATGAATTTGGGCTCTTTTCCTGAATTCCACAGCTGAAAAGCACCCAGGCAAACCTCCTGCCCAAAAGGACAAACTTGATCAAACTCTAAAGTGATCTCTCTTGATCTTCCAATGCACTAAATCCAGCAGAACCTAGAATGCAGAGGGCCTGGTAGCACACACAGAGGACAATACAGTGGCAGTGTCAGGCTGGAAGGATCCAGTACAGAACCATTTTTACAAAGAATGTGCTCACAAAACATTTTTTTGTTTCACTCAGCCTTTGCTTTCAGAGATAGAACAAACCTCAAATACAAGCTGGCAAAACTCAGAGGCTGCCTAAAAGGATTAAAGATTTTGCTTCCCAGGGAAGCAAGAGATCATAATGGAAACAGAGAAGCCTTAGGTTTCTAAAATTGTAAATATAAAGGCAGAGGGGGTGGGGTGGGGTTAAAAGATTGGATTTAGCTGTGCAACTGTATCTGCACACCCTTGTAATTTCTCCAGATTAAGATAAATATATGGTGTTGGCAGATCTCCCACTGCTTTGCAAAACAAACAAATAAATAAATAAAGGGCAGCAATTTGCTTTCCTAAGTCGTAATCGCTTGTGATTATTAGGGAAATGTCCTGCTTGTTTGGAAAATGAATTAAAAAAATAAAAATAATAAAAAAAAATAAATAAAAATGAGTCAACAATCTGTTCCCAGCTGCTGAAATGAATTTAGCTTGACCTACAGAACAAAGGCTAAGTTCCAGTGCTTCATGCATGGCACTGTTGCTGCCTGGTTCCGATTGCCAGCCTGGAAAACTGAGCTGAACAAAGAAATTTACACAGCATAATGATCTGCAAAAGATCACAGCTCAGCTGCTTCCGCGCTGGGTTTTATTTTGCATTACACAAATAGAGAAAATAGACACTCCTGCTGGGCTCCTACAGGCAGGGCATATTGAAAGAGCCCTCTGGGACCTGACTTTTCCCTCAAACAGTCGTATTTTGCAAGGTTAACTCAACAATCTGAAGCTAATGACAGTCCTGTAAATCTCCATCGAAAGCATCGCTGCTTCGTAGGAACTTCATCATGCAAACATTTAATTCATAGAGAATGGGTCGGGTTGGAAGGTAGCTCAAAGCTCAGCCAGTTCCAAGCCCCTGCCATAGGCAGGGACACCTCCCACTAGAACAGGTTGCTCGANCCCCAAATCTCTCAGCCTGTCCTCATAGCAGAGCTGCTGCATCCTCTGAGCATCTTTGTGGCCTCCTCTGGACTGGCTCCAACAGTTCCACGTCCTGCTTGTGTTGGAGGTCACAATAATTTCCTCCCTTTACACCTACCAAGTTCACTTTATGCATTGTCTTGTCCTCTTTCCTTAAGTCTTCTGGTAAGTCAGTAACAGCCAAATGAACACCATCTCTACCATGGTAATATAAACATCAACCACATAATAGAAGATCATTATAGTAAAAAAAACCTTACTGGATGGGGAAAGGTTTTTGATGCTCTCCTTTGTATTGGCCAGAACAGTTCCTGCAGATCAAGGGTGGTCCCTTGTACAAGATTCCTCCTCGTAAGGACATTGGCATATTCTCTAAGGACAACAGCTTGAGCTCTCACTGTCTGCATGATCTTCTCCTTTTGAAGATGCCCACTGCTTAGGGCAGCATACAAATGAGTGGATGACTCTCATGCTTGTAATGTAACAGAACACAGGGAAGAAATTCTTTACTTTGAAGGTGACAGAGCACTGGACCAAGCTGCCCAAAGAAGTTGTGAAGTCTCCTCTCTGGAGACATTCAAAACCTGCCTGGATGTGATCCTGGGCCTAGTGACCTTGCTTATAGGGAGGTTGGACTAGGTGATACCCAGAGGTCACTCCCAACCCCCACCACTCACAGAAAAAACATTCAGGTTGGAAAAGCCCCTCAGGATCACCAAGTCCAACCCATATCCCTGATCTACAATCTGAACCCTAAACCATAGCCCCAAGCACCACTTTTAAACACATCCAAGTTTGGTGACTCCACCAGCTCCCTGCACAGACCATTCCAGTGCCTGACCACTCTGGTTGGGAACATTTTTTTCCTAATATCCAGTCTAAAGCTACCCAGTGGCAGCTTGATTCCTTGGTTCTGAGAAGTTCTGGTTAGTCCTGGCTTATACTAAAAATCAGATTAACTTCTGCCTTTCTGGGGACTTGCTCATTTTCATGAGTAACAACAAGGTTTGGCTGTCAGTAATTTTCTCTGCAGGCAAATGAGTGTGGCTGTGGCAGTGGGCAGCAGTTCACTGGCTTTGTGCTGGGCTGGAGTTGCACTGAGGGCTTACAAAGGCAGGGCAAGTGAGGAGCATCCTCAGTACTTCTAGCAGCACCTCTAAAGGTATGAGCAAATTCCCCAAGCCATTTTTCTGTTTTCAGCTGTTAGGATTTCTAGCCCTCAGGTTTCAATAGTTTGGTGCTGTAGTCAGTACAACAAAGCTGCATCCTTGCAGCAATTTTTGGGGAGGAAAAGGTCTTGTGCCATCATGCAAGGAAGCTCTAGAAAATGGCTAAGCTCTTTCGAGTCTCGTGCTTAAGACAGGGCCAAATTATGAGACAGATCCTTTCCATGCCACATTTCCCCTCTAACCAGAAGCAGGTTTCAGTTCTGTTGCTTAACCCTAGTGGATAGTGGCAATATTTAGTTTTATTTTCAATGTCTCAGAAATCTTTCAGCAGGTCATTTTCCCCTCCTCTTCCAAGCAAGTGACAATTATTAAATAAGTAACTTGCCAGCAACATATATTTATGGAATGAAGCCATTTCTACCTTGCTTTAATTCAATTAACATGATAATTGAATGTCAACTGACTGTCATTCAGGCCCATTCTGATGCAGCAGCAGATTTGTTTCCTTACACAATGTTTTATTTTTCCTATATCGTCCCAGTTGTGGAAATTGAATGTTGGCAGAAATAACAATTGGTCTATGCAGGGTGGGTCAGCTTCATTTATGCCTATTCCCTGCAGTTTGTTATAGACCAAACCAGCAAGATTATATTCATTTGTCTGCAAATGGAAGCTGCCTGCATTATTTTTTCTACTGTGCTCCATGAATGCAAATTTACCCAGGATAATACTCAGGTTCTTAGTTTATTGTTTAATTACATCTCCAAAGTGCACCCAGTAAGGTAGCTTCGAGTTCTCTTTAGCAAAGTGTGAAGCAATGCAGAAGACACTTTCTGAAAGGAGTAAGCATGAAGCTCTACTTTGTGTAAATAAATAGAATCACAGAATCAGGCAGGGTTGGAAGGGACCACAAGGAGCAGTCAGTTGCAAGCCCTCTGCTGTGGGCAGGGACACCTCACACTACATCAGGCTGGCCACAGCCTCATCCAGTCTGGCCTTAAACCCCTCCAGGGATGAGGCTTCCACCACCTCCCTGAGCAACTCCTTCCAGGCTCTCACCACCCTCATGCTGAACAACTTCTTCCTAACATCCAGGTTGAATCTCCCCATTTCCACCTTTGTTGCATTCTCCCCAGTCCTATCACTGCCTGACAGCCTCAAAAGTCCCTCCCCAGCTTTCTTGTCGCCCCCTTCAGATCCTGAAAGGCCACAATAAGGTCCCCTGGAGCCTTCTCCTCTCCAGACTGAACAGCCCCAACTCCCTCAGTCTCTCCTTACAGGAGAGGTGCTCCATAAGTACATAAGTTAGCATTGGGATTAGGTCACTGGGGAAAAGAAATGCCCTGGGTTCCCACATTGTTCACATAAGAGCCTAGGACCAGCCCCCAGGCCATTGCAATGATACTCTTTAGCTCAAGTGCTCTGGGTTGACTGTACTTGTGGACTGCCAGTGCTGTAGCAGCCTACATTGAGGCCTGAACCATTTCTTATATATCTCCTTATAGCTATGTATCTATCTACCCACCTACATATCTATCTCCTTCTATATATATATATATGGTTGGAACTAGATGATCCTTGAGGTCCCTTCCAACCTTACCTATCTATGATTCTATGATTAGATATATATATACACACACATAAATCCATCCTTACATCTATTTATCTATCCATCCTTATGTCTATATATCTCCTTAAACTAACTGCCCCCAAGTTTCACTTGGAGATAGAGGTGTTTGGGGCTATTTGGTTGGCCACAAGCACCCAAATACCAGATTTATCAAATTTAAACCATGGGAGAATATCTGCACTTCTCTTTTATGATGCCAACTTCAAGCCATACTTTGCTTTATATATTTTAACTGCTGCTTAGCTCTTGTCTTTGAGGATCATAAATTCCTTGTGGCAGGCTTAGTGTCTCCTGTGCTCTTCTACATATCAAATAAGATGAGACTCATCACTGATATCTATATCTATCTATTTTATCTACCTACCTATATATCTGAAATACACCTGTAATACCTGGAGCCAAGCTGTTGTTCTGCTTGGTCATCTGTGCCCACTGACCTTCCTCTCAAGTTGCAACACATCACAACACACTACACAGCAGGACTCGAACCTCTCCCATGTGCCTTGCACCCTTGTTCCCTTAGGGGAATAGACTTTTTCACCAGTCATCATGACAAGAGCAAAAAGAGGCCCTCAAACATCTACAAACTTATCTCCAGTTTTGAGTATCAGGTGCTAGTGGAAGAAGGCACCACTGGCTACAGTCCCCTTTACTACTGGAGGCTTGGAGAGAGGGAGTTGCCTGGCTGATGCTCTTGGGAGAAAAAGAGACTTTCAGAATGTGTGCCTCAGGTAGACTGAAGAAGTTTTGTGCCTCCCAGTTGACAAAGCACATTATGGAGAGCCAGGCTGTTCCCCTGGATTTGCCTAGCCAGCTGGCACAGGGATGGCAGGAAGGGGAAGCTTCCAGATTATCTCATGGATGTCTCTTCAGAGCTGACACTTGCAAGCCAATTACATTTGTCTTTTCAAATGATGTAAGTGTGCCCACATTTGTTCTGATGGAAGCATTCCAAACCCTCCCCAAACCAGTGGATGCAAAATTAGCAAATCAAAGAGCACTGTGACCCATTTTGTCCTTCTGGTCTCCACAGTGTTACCACCCATGGGAGTGTCACTTTCGCAGGCTCCGGTTACAGCAATGGTATCTGATAAAAGACAGTAGGCTGCAACCCAGAATTAAATTCCAGTTTCAGACTGTCCTTCCTGGCTCTACATACCTAAGTTCATGGAGAAAACTTGTAATTTTTTCCAAGGGGGAGACATATCTCTAGTTTTAATCTTCTGGTTTTGCAGCAAAGGCACCTAAGAGCAGCACACACTCCTCTAAAATATGAAGAGAGATATTCCCACAGCAGCCAGGGAAAAAAAAACCCAACATCCTCAGAATTGCTTAATGGGTACTGAAATATGTTACCATTTGATTTTTAATCTAGGTACATAGAGTAATAGAAAGAGGCCCAGGGCTAGCTGTATGGCTCTGCAGTCTCTTTGACTGCAGAGCATGAAAAAGACACTGATGACATATTAGAGGCTTAGGGGGGAAAAAAAAAAATCTCTCTTTCTGGCATACAGGGGCAAGATCACAGGCCAAGTTGAGCTCTAGCACAAACAGGGAGGCTCCATGCAGATCACTGGGAATTTGAGCCAGGCTTAAACATGACCTCAGAGGCTTGATGCTTGCAGCTTACGGGAGCAGGACTGTATGTTGGGTACCTTGAGTGCTGTGCCCAGTTCTGGGCCCCTCAATTCAAGAGGGATTGTTGAAGTGTTGGAAGGTGCCCAGAGAAGGGCACCAAGACTGGTGAGGGGCATGGAGCACAGCCCTTTGAAGAGAGGNATTGGCTGGGGCTGGGTGCTAGGTTGGGCTGGGTGAGCTTGGAGGTCTCTTCCAACCTGGCTTATTCTGTGATTCTATGAAAACAAATGACACCAAACATAGGCTTTCTGTGGTGCTTATTTACACTTGCTGGTATCATTTTTCTTACAAATCAGGATATGAGCCTGAATGGAGTGTAATAATTGGGCCTAAATCCAGTTTCACACACAAGTGCTTTAAACTGTGTTCTTGTCGAGCTCAAACATATGGATAAAGGATGGGGAAGAAGAATAAGTAGAAAATTAAGGCTGTGGACCTCTTGTAGCAATTCCAGAGGAAAGCACAATAATGGTGCAAGGGCTGGAACCCCTCTGCCTTGGATCCATTTCAATCTTACTTGTGGGGGTCTCACATCACAAGCAACATGAAGTGTCCAGCATTACTTGTAAACCCCCTCCTGATCCACCTGATCCATCTTGGCACTGAAGAATCTGCTGCAACATCTAAACCATCCCAAAGATCAAGAAGGGATCTTATAAACCAGGCTGTGTTATTCCTCACACCCATATCAGTATGGGTTATGTTCAGTGACCAAAAGAGAAAGCCTTGGAAGTTTATAGCTTATAGCAAAAATGGTAACAGCATCACAAACACTGACAGTAATGCAGGAGGACTTCAACATGCTTAAGCATTGGTAGCAAACAAGCCAAGTTCCATCAGATGTTAAAGAATAAGCTGCAGCTTTTATCTAGAAGGTCTTTGAGCATCAGTGAAGAGCAAATGAGTCGATTTTGTGAGTTCCGAGGATTTGTCTGCTGCCTCCTAAGTATAATTCTGGCTCTTCATATCCCTGCTGCTTCTAATTTAGCAGGACAGGCTCATAATTGAAGCAAATTAACTATTTACACTTGCCACTTCTACCAGGGGAAGAGGACACATCAGCAGGAAAGAATGAGTGGGAAATTAAATTCTTCCCACTTGTGTCAGATCTGCCCTTATATAAACACATTAACAGTAATTTCATGAGGCGTCAAACGTAGGAATAAATACTGAGGGATAAAATAATGAGGTGTTGCTATTGAGCTGAACTGGTGCAGTTAATATTGCTGGGTATGAATTATGCAGCCTGAAAGAAGGCATATGCTGCAGCACTCACTTGC
This sequence comes from Semnornis frantzii, assembly GCA_013399775.1. Classification (NCBI taxonomy): domain Eukaryota; kingdom Metazoa; phylum Chordata; class Aves; order Piciformes; family Ramphastidae; genus Semnornis; species Semnornis frantzii. The sequence goes on from VWYK01096681.1 coordinate 8,870, forward strand.
TTCAGCAGCTTCTCCTGGTGCTTGTGTTTTGGGCTCTTTAGGTGAATCCATCCTCCTTCAGGCAGGGCAAGCCTGTGGCGCTGAGGTAAGCACACCTACACACTTCTGCATCCACATACACTAAACTGGTGGTGGGAGGACAGATTAATTCTTGCTAGAATTCCAGTTAAGTCACTGAAGTTACACCAGAGATTAATTCTGCTGAGTGCTGAGCAGACATCCAAGCCAATCTTTAGAGTAACAGCTCATTTATTACAGTCTTTGGCTGAAGTTTTCAAGTTACACTAACGTAAACAAGAACATTTTGTTTGTAATTTGCCACATCCATTACAGCTTTACTAGGACTCCAATTAGAAACTTAAGGTTCATTTAGTACACACACATCTGGTGCTGATTTAAAATGACTTCCCTTTTTCATCTCAGGACAGAAAATGACCTAAGTATTATTTTCACCCAGCTTGAACCAGCATTCTGTCTGAAAGCCAGAGACTCAACCATTTAGCACGAGGAACTCTCTTTCCTGGGGGCTATTTTCCTGCCCCTTGCAGTAAAAATGTGTGCAAAGGGCAAAGGTGCACATAAATAAGCTATAAAAATGGGATGCACAGAAGTATAGCACTGGCTATGGAGAAATCAGTGTTTGTGGTCATGAGAGGAACTAGAAAAGCCACTGAAAATAACTCTGTGCTGTGGCTACAGCACTGAGGAGAATGTACCTCGAAGTGCTGTTGCTGCAGCTGCTTTTCATCCACAGGTTTGGTAATCTGAACAGTTTTAGAAAACATTGAAAAAATGTTAAAAATGAGAGAAAATGCCCAGTCCCTGCTTCTGGGCATTGTACTCCATTCAGAGTTTGAACAGAAACCATGACAAAGTCCACCCTGACCACTAAAGATCTTCTCAATTCTAAACTGCCCTGTGCAGAAAGTTTTGGGCCACTAAAACACAGACACATCCTGCACACTCTGAAATTAATGGGAACAGGTAGAGCACATAGGATGGGCAGAGAGCTGGAGCATCTCTGCTATGAGGAGACTGAGGCAGTTGGGGCTGTTCTGTCTGGAGAGGAGAAGGCTTCCAGGCGACCTTATTGTGGCCATTCAGGATCTGAAGGGGGCTACAAGAAAGCTGGGGAGGGAATTTTGAGGCTGTCAGGTAGTGATAGGACTTGGGGGGGATGCAACAAAGTTGGAAATGGGGAGAGTCAGACTGGATGTTAGGAAGAAGTTGTTCAGCATGAGGGTGGTGAGAGCCTGGAAGGGGTTTCACAGGGAGGTGGTGGAAGCCTCATCCCTGGGGATGTTTAAGGCCAGGCTGGATGAGGCTGTGGCCAGCCTGATCTGGTGTGAAGGGTCCTTGCCCACAGCAGGGAGGTTGGAAGTAGATGATCCTTGTGGTCCTTTCCAACCCTGACTGATTCTATAGGACTCAAAAATGCAAGTGTCTCTGTGTGGTAGAGTGAGAAGGGAAGCACACAGGTATCTGCTTTAATCCACTGCGATACACTCTCAGTAGGAACATCAAAGTGTGATCTATTTTAAGTATAACTCACCCCTAATTTAAGGCACCTACCATCACGTGGTCCACACCAACATTTCCTTTTTCTTTTTCTTCCCCCCATTCAAATCCTATTTTTTCCAACAACATTTTCCTAGTTTCCTGAGAGTTAGAATAGCAGAGGTGGTTCTTGCACAAGCTGCAGCCTGACAAACCCTTTCAAGCTGCAGTCTCATGTGTCAAGTTATCAAACTTTTGTTACAAAGGGTTGGATGTAGATATTGACCTCATTGAGCTTCAATGCCTTTATTTACTCTGTGGTCAATCCCTAGGAATAAACAAGAAGGATTCTACGCATTTCAGAAACAAACCAAAACAACAAACCTGGCTCAGGTCATAGGAACAAAGAAGATTTTGTTTTAGTATGAAGACACGAAGATATTCTTCTTTCCAAATAGCTACATTATGCTCTACTTTCTAATTCATTTATATTTACTATTTAAATAGCAAAGAAAGAGTCCCAATTCAGGAAACAGAATTCTATTTAAATTCCAGAATATGCATTAGCTTCCAAAACACAAAAGCCAGAAGCTTTATGATAATTGAATCCTTTTGGGCAAGCATAATTCATCAATAAAGTATCCCTCTAATGATGTTGGTGTTTCTTTATTTCACTATTTCTGAATTCCTGAAGTTTCTTCGATGCCAAATTCCAAATGCTACATTAATCATTTGTATTTTTAGAGTCCCCAGTTTCCCTGGCAGAGGCATAGGTTTCATAACAGTTACTAATCACAGAATGAGGCAGGGTTGGAAGGGATCACAAGGAGCAGCCAGTTCCAACCCCCCTGCCATGCCCAGGGACACCTCACACCAGACCAGGTTGGCCATAGCCCCATCCAGCCTGGTCTTAAACACCTCCAGGGATGAGGCTTCCACCACCTCCCTGGGCAACTCCTTCCAGGCTCTCCCCACCTTCATGCCAAACAACTCCTTCCTAAGATCCATTCTTAATCTCCCCATTTCCAGCTTTGTTCCATTCCCCCCAAGTCCAATCACTATGACAGCCTCAAAAGTCCCTCCTCAGTTTATTTGTAGCCCCCTTAAGATCCTGAAAGGCCACAATAAGATCACCTGGGAGCCTTCTCCTCTCCAGACTGAACAGCCTCAAGTCCCTCAGTCTCTCCTCATAGGCTCATAATGCTCTGCATCTGAAAAATTAGACCTTTAAAATACAGGCTACAGTCAGTTAAGATGTCTTGAAATCATTACTTTGTACTATTAGATCACTAATGGAATAAAGGAGGAGTTTAAATTTATTCTAGGAAATAGGATTGTTAATTTTTATTTTTTTTTTTAATAGGAACTATCTTTTATTCTTCCTCTGCTGTGCTAGATTAGAAAGGGACTGGGCTTGGAGTTTCAACAGTCTGCTTAATAGAAGATAATGAATAGGCAAAATGAGTCAAAGAGCAACAAAGCTCTGCTAACTCAAACTCTTGGAGTAATTGGCTTGCAAATGGAGTTGTAGCCTCTTTTTTTTTTTTTTGCATGGAGATGTCATGTGGATTCCATCACACATGCTTCTGCTCCAGTTTAAGGACAACAGAGATGAGGAAAATAAATATTTTTTTGCCATTCCAGTGTAGGGTTTATTCAATTATTGCTTTCAACCACAAAGAGGAAATCCAAGTTAAAGCTGGAAATTAAGGTTTTTATGTTCTGCACTTCAACAGAATTCTGTGGGGAGACTTCAGCTGTCTGCTGGTATGGCTAACAACATGGCAAACTCAAAGGGAATGTGCATTTTATAGTCTTTTAGGGTTATCTCCATGATAGAGTCTTGAACTGCTGTTCAACAGTTGGACTTCATCTTAGAGGTCTTCTTCATCCAAAATAATCTTATGATGAAACCTTAGTCTCTGCTGGGCATATGACAAAAGGGAGAAGGAAAAGACCACACAAAAAAATAACCCAAATATGCTGCTTCTTTGATCCATTATCCAGGAAGTTCTCTTTCCTCCAGTTAAACATTCCAAATGCTCATCTTATTCAACCATGGATACCAGAGAGAATAATTTTGGTGTTTTTTAGTCAGTCCAAGGTTCAGATCCATCTCTGCCAACCTCACTGCAGAACCAAAGCCTTTCTATGGAAGGCAGAAGCAGCTATGGGATATGATTTCCACAGCCCACATGTGTGCTGGGAACACCCCAGAATGCTGTTGATTTGCCAGGATCCATCCTAGATCCCATCACAGGCGCACAGGATGTCAGGGGTTGGAAGGGACCCAAAGGGATCATCCAGTCCAACCCCCCTGCCA
>VWYK01096684.1:0-10750 GCA_013399775.1 Semnornis frantzii
TAATTTCCCCATCCCGTTACATATTCTAAGGGGAAATCCTCCTTTTCTGCCTTCTAGGGTGTCGTGGTAGGCCGAAGCAGGCCAAAATAGGCTTGTACATGTCCTGGCTTCCCCAGACATGTTTTTCTGCTCTCCCCGCTTCTGCTATGGGGAGAAGCAACCACAGGAAGAAGGACAAAGAACCTGGAGCCAATGAGTCTAAGGACTCTGGCTTACCCAGACATGTTCCCCTTCTCCCCCTCCTTCTGTGCTGGAGGAAACCACCACAAGAAAGGAAACCAAAAGCCCTGGCTTCAGCTGGTATGGTCAAGCTTGGCAAAGTGCCATCCTGGTGGGCTAATCTATGTCCAAAGGCCCATTAGTCTCAGACTGTATTGATAAAAAAGGATGTGCAGGTAGGACAATGTGCTCTCTGCTGTTGTGTTCATACCTGCTGCTACTGCCTCACTGCATCCTCGACTGTGTGGAACTCCACTACCAGGAACAGGCTCTAAATGCCTGCAGGCACTCGGCCTGCATAGCCAGCATGACATTGTGCCAAGCATGCACATGGCATTACATCCTTCCTACCCCTCTGCAAGTCTTCTGCTCAATCATCAATCAAGAGGAACCAGGTCAGAGACTGTGCCAGACTCCCAGCTTCCTGAGAAAAGAACCTGGGAAAACTCCAAAGCCTCTAACAGCTTCAAGACGACCGACAGCAACCCCTCCTCATGCTTTGGGTACTGCCCAATAATATTTAGTAATTCACTCTTGTAATTCACTAATTGCCTTCTGCCATAAGCAGAAAGGAGCTTCCTGTGTCCATCTAGTGGCTAAGTGGTGTAATTAACCACAAGTGGTATAGTGACCACAAGAACCTTCTCTTCCGGTATAATGTTTGTTACTTCTTAGAGTGTTTCAGTTTTGCCTGTTCCCTGTGCGTATAAATTTCCAAACCATGCGTTTTGACCCTTGTAAGCTTGTTTTCTGGTGAGATTTAGTGTTAATGAACAATTTTCATAACTATTAACAATCTTCACCTGGATTGAAAAAGTAATAATTATTATTAATTTTGCATAATTCATAACATAGGTTAATCCCATGCCATAAGAAAGAAACAATTAATTGATCATGTGTATGGCTTGTTCCTCATATTGAATTGCATTCTTATGATTAATTATGGTTAACAAATACATGTGCAAGAAAGAATAAAAGTAAATTCAAAGATTCACACACACACACCCCAAAAAAAATAGTGCTAGTTTCGAGCTTATTGGAATATTCTATTAATAGAACTTCCATGAAAGTTCAGTGCAGAATCTTACTAAATTAGATCATTGATTATAAATAATGATAAAATGTATATCATTCATTGGTTTACTAAGAGGTATAAAAAAACAGTGTAAAAACAATTAATTCTTCCTAGCTCTTGGGCACTGGATCCCTTCAATTCTCTCTCTAATCTCTTCCACTAACCTTGACTGACCTGATAACATGTGAGTTTTGCTGGTTGTCTTCTATCTGGAGAGAGAGAGGGTGGTGTTGGCCCCTTCTGGGCTTTCTTTGTCTGGGGGGAAGACTTGGTTTGTGGATTATTTCTAAATTGTATATAATTATGGATACATGTAAATGTATTTTGTATATATGCTTGTAAATTTAGCTTTGCTGTAAAACATATCTTTATCTTACTTCCAAGCCGTCTGAGCTGACCTGGTAAATTTTAACCGGGAGGGAGGGAAGTTCCCAATACACCACATTAAAAAAAAACATAAAAATCCTACTGGCTCTTGAGCCCCACTGAGGACTTATTATATGGCTCATGTTTTCCTGAATCCAACAAAATGTGTTAATGGGACACACGAGCATGTCTGCATATGTCTTTAAATAGAAATAGATAAGCCTATATAAGGGAGTTACGCCAGTGTGGCAGCTTTAGCTACATTTAATAATTCTCCAGGCATTTTTTCAAGTCTCATCCTGTGTCACTAATCTGTATCCTTTGGGATCAGTTTGTGCCCTATAAATCCCCAATACTTTCAAATGGCTGCTGCCATGGAAGATGAACAAGTGATAGTGTCTCATTAACATGAGTTCTTCTCAAAGATGGATTTTTTGCCAACTCCATCTCCAGTGTTTTCTGCCTCTCCTTGTGCCCTTCTGTATTGGGTTTGGGCTGAGCTGGGGTTAATTCTCCTCAAAGCATCTTTCTAGTGTTGTGCTTTTGCAGTGCTGTAGCTGGGTGTTGATAACACACCAGTGTTTTGGCTACTGCTGAGTCCAGCACCCAGACTGTGCTTTTCCAACATTTCCCCTCCCTGAGAGTCTGAGGGGACACAGCTGAGCCAGCTGAACCAGACTGGCCAAAGGGATATTCCATGCCATATGACATCAGCTCAGATATAAGAACAAAGTGGAAGACGGAAGTGGGGGAAGATTCACCCATGGCATCTGTCCTCCACGGGAATCATTACATGTAGAGTCCTGCTTCCCAAGGTCAACCATTGTCCTGCTGATGGGAAGGGGAGATTAACAGCTCTCTGTTTTTGCTTCTCTCCAGTCTATTGCTGTGCTTATCATTACTATTAAATTGCTTCAATCTTATAACTGGCTCTTCTTGTAATTTACCCTCTCCCCTGTCCATCTAGGAGGGGGAGTGGGGAGTGATAGAGTGGCTTTGGTGGGCATTTGGCCCCCAGCTGGGCCCATACCAGCACACCTTCCCCATCCCTCCCAGTGACTCAGGCAGTGAGAAAATGTAGCATCCTTCCTTACGACAGTCAGGGTTAAGACCTGAAATCTCAGCATGCGAGAAATGCAGACTGAAGGCTTCGTGCAAATGGACATAAAGATTTCCACCTTTATATCTGATTCCTGAGAGATGGCCCAGCTCCTATAACTGGGATATTATTGTACATGGAAAGGAAGTTTTAAATAACTGTCAGAGAATTAAAAATCTCAGCAAGTCAGCTTCTCACTTTCATTTGAGTTGAGTACCTCTGTAGTAAGGCAGATAGCTGCAGCGTAACATTAAAGCTGTCAGCAGCAGAGTTTTTCAAGTACCTTTGCAAAGAACTACCTACAGGACTTTTTCTACCACTGTCAGACATATATATGCTGTACCCCTTAGGTACTGCTCAGAGGTGGTATGTGTTTAGGATAGCCTGTTCAAATTCTTCAGGCCTTTACCATATACCAGTTGCTCAGCAATTTTCCCAGTCATGCACTTGTATTTATTCCTTCTCCATATTTGGGGAAGATGCAAGATTCTAAGCTTATGGGACCTGATCTTTGTGGTAGTTTGAGGCTTATTGGAATATTCCAATAAGAGAAATCATTACTTTCCTGAAAGCTCAGTGCAGAATCTAAATAAATTGGATCACTGGATGTGAAAGAGTAATAACGATAAAGTCTATATCGTTTGTTGATTTGCCAGGAGGGATTAAATGGCAATGTATAAAGAATTTCCCACTCTTTGTTCACTTTGCCTTCTACCTTCCACCTCCTCCACTGCTTCTCTGTGTATGACTGCATACAAACCTTGAATGACCAGATAACACATGGAATCTTGATGGTTTTCTATACAGGGAGAGAGAATAAGGTGGTGTTGGCCCCTTCTGGGTTTGTTTGTCCAGGAGGGAAGATTGTGTTTCTGTATTATTTCTACATTGTATATAATTGTAAATACATTTAAGTATATTTAGTATATATGCTTGTAAATTTAGCTTGCTGTAAAATACAGCTTTATCTTACTTCCAAGCCATCTGAACTGGTCTGGTAAATTTTAATTTGGGGAGTGATTTCCTAAACCCACCACTATCTTGAACTGACTTGTTTACAAAGTGCATTTATGTGTTTCAGAGACCATCTGAAAACCATAGGCCAAGGTGAAGGCAGAAGAATTTGTGTGTGAGTTTGCTAGATTTACCTTCTTCATGGTAGGACCATGACAACGGTGTTGGAAGGTGCCCATAGAAGCCCAACGGATGAATTGTAGGGTGGGATGTTAAGCAAATGCCTACCAGGTTTCTGGACCAAAGCTTTCAGTATCTATTTCAGTGCTTCACCCACACGAGCAATCAGTTTAAAAATAACACTTTCAGGCATGGTATGAAAAAATATACATGCTCTTTCATGGCATTTGTGATTTATTTACAACTGGTTTCTCCCAGTCTCAAGGCTTGGAGAGCCAAAGGGGAAGATTCTGTAACTATTAGCATAACTAAATGTTCAGTAGTGCACTCTTGTTGGAATTGGCCACCATCACTTTCTAAAAGTTCCTTGCATTATTTGCACATCAGAATAATTGGGGAACAAAAAAAAAACCCCAACAAAAAACCACTGACAACAACAAAAACCCACAAACAAACAAAGAAAAAAACAACACACACACACACACACACACACACCCCCGAAACAACCCAGTTTATGAAAATTTTGGGTTCTTCCATCTTCATTTATCATATCCACAAAAATAAAAGCTCAATTTTCAGGTAACTTATTGGGAGGTAGAAATATGTGAATCATCTGTTGCCCTTTCATTGTCCTGAAACCGATCAGAGGCTGTGCCTAGTGGGAGAAACCTGAGAAATTATGTCTTGATCAAAATCTGAGAAGGAAATCAGAATTGTAAGGTACCCTGTAAGAGCAGGCCTGTAATGTCTGCTTACCACCTTAAATTTACATTTGTTCAAATGAAAATTCATGTGAGTGGGCAAAGGTAGTGCAATGTCAGCTGTCAGCCCTCCTTCTCCATCTGTGAGGTAAAATGATGACCTCATATATCAATGAACAGTCAGTACATCTCCAAATATAACCTACTTTTTTCTTTAAAAGCCTATGAAATCAAGAATGATGCTGGACTCCATTTGCACCTTTATCTCTACAGGTTTTTCAGTGCATCCAGCCCACACAAGCTGTCTTTCACCTCTCACTCTGCTTTTTCCACACTCACATTTCAGTGACCACCATTTTACTGGCACTGAAAAAGTGCATGATAAGGAGACTGGTTTATTACTCTCATCCTACTTCTCCTATCTATTTACTTTAATCTGTGCATTATCAAATAACATGTGTCTTGTTTTGCTGTCCAGTGCTGTAGCTTGTTGGCCTAGGAGGAAAGCAGCAATTAATTAAAAAGTGACTGTCTTCAGTGGCTGTACTCAGAGAGTCTGAAACTCCTTATGAGCAACTGCAGTTTGTCACCTTCTGAACTGCCTTTCTGAGCTATCACCATTCAACTCCTCTGTATCACTGCCAAGACTGACAGGACTTTCTTCCAGGGTAGTACGCAGTTCTGCATGAAGGAGACCAAGCAAGACAGAACGGCATTGATTTTGTCCTATTTCTTTCAGGAGCACCCTTTGCACAAACTCTGACATAAGGTATCTGCCTGTGAGGGTCCACAGATGGGAAAGAAAGAGATGCAGGCTTTGCAAATATCAGTCCTAGTTATGTTCATTTTAATCTGGTCTCGACATTTGTTCATAGCTTAAATCTCTTCATCCTAGAGAGCTTTCTCCTGGATTCTTGTGGGTGCTGTACTGCACTGTGAAAAATACTGTTCTTGTGGTCTAACCACATTAAGCATATGGACTTTGTTGTTTAAGTGACAGTGTTGAGGTCAGAAGGAATGTGTTATCATTGACAACTAAAGAAAAAAAAAATTAAGGACAGGAGAAACTCGAAGTGTCATGTGTTTCCTGGGGTTCGTTTATTGCTATCACTAGCACCAGAATATATGACTTCACAGAACAGAACAATTTCCTTGGACAATGAAGTTGGAGGGATAAGAAGAAGACATATCATATGTTCCCTTTGACCAATAAGAATACAAGGGCCTCAAAGCTGGGAAAAAAAAAAAAAAAGGAAGAGGGGGCAGAGGAGGGAAGAGGGGAAAACACTTGCAATATTCTCCAAATATAGTTTTCTTTCATGCATTTTTTTCTTTTGCAAAATGCTTTAGAGTGCTTCTGCCTCTTTTCCTCTCTACTTGGATGTCTGAACCTCTATGGTAGCAAGCCACACTCCACCTCCTGGATGGTTAAATTTCCACAGCAGCAAGTCATGGTCCACCAGATACTTCTAACTTCTTTTGCTGCATTGACAATTTAATGTTTTACAAAACAAAGTGCCTGGAAGACTCTAAACTGCTGCTGAAAGTGTCTTGGCCCTGAGAGAAGAGAATGCAGTTTAAAATCTGTCACTTTTTTTTATTTCAACCCTACATCTCCTCTTTATCTCCACAAGCAGTCCATGTCACCACATGCACCATTAATTTTGTTTCTTTCAAATCAAGGAGAAGAAATAAACCAGTCTGCAGCCTTTCCTTTGAGCTGCCATAGTAAACCATACCAGGAACATGGAAGATTAAGTGCTGACATTTCAAATTTTAATTGAATAATTTCTTCTCCACAGAGGTATTGACAGGGAATGGAGCATCACCTTCCCTTTAAAAGTCAGAGGCCAAGATCCTCAGCTCTTTTTGAAGAAGCATGGGTATAGCTGTAGAGATGGTGGTGTAAAGGTGACCCCTTTCAGGGCTGAAAGGTGGAGATGAACTAATGCGATGGATATTGCGACTGTGATAGCTAATGAAACTGGTGGAGAGTCACCCCAACTTCAATCACTAGAACTCAGCTGCTGTTTGTGTATCCTGCACTGTCTCCATCCTGTTCATTGCCTTATGCTGCCAAACACTTCTCAAAAAAAAAAAAAAGTTTAACTTTATTTTTCAGGGATTTTTGCCAAGGCTTTCTGTTGTGCAGTAACACTAGGTTATTCCTAACAATAAGGTTTTCCCAACAAAATCTGGATCTGTTACACCTGTACCTCTCAGTCACTGACCTACAGCTACCCAGCAAAAGTCACTTTAATCTATCAGAGGAAGATTTTCAGAGATTTTATTTCTGTATTGCACCAGTGTTACAAATGATGCAAAATAAATAATCAATATTATTTTTTATATACAGGCGAAGATCGTTATTAATTATGAAAATTGTTTATTAACATTAAATCTCACCAGAAAACTTACTTATGAGGTTCAAAATGCACTGTTTGGAAATTTATACGCACAGGGAACAGGCGAAACTGGAATACTCTGAGAGGTAACAAGCAAACACAAACATTATACTGGAAGAGGTGGTTCTTGCGGTCACTATACCACTTGCAGTTAATTACACCACTTATCCAATAGGTGGACACAGGAAGCTCCTTTCTGCTTATGGTAGAAGTCAATTAGTGAATTACAAGAGGTTTGAAGTATTTACTCACTAAATATCCAGTACCCAAAGCATGAGGGGGGATTGCTGTCGGTGGTCTCAAAGCTGTTAGAGGCTTTGGAGTTTTCCCAGGTTCTTTTCTCAGGAAGCTGGGAGTCTGGCACAGTCTCTGACCTGGTTCCTCTTGATTCCCAATGCGGCAGAAGCCTTGCAGAGGGGAAGGCAGGATGGAATGTGATGTGCAGTCTTGGCACAATGTCACGCTGGCTATGCAGGCTGATCACCTGCAGGCATTTAGAGCCTGTTCCTGGTAGCGGAGTTCCACACAGTTCAGGATGCAGTGAGGCAGTAGCAGCAGGCATGAACACAACAGCAGAGAGCACATTGTGCTACCTGCTCATCCCTTTTTATCAATACAGCCCGAGACAAATGGGCCTTTGGACATAGATTAGCCCACCAGGATGGCACTTTGCCAAGCTTGACCATACCAGCTGAAGCCAGGGCTTTTGGTTTCCTTTCCTGTGGTTGCTTCCTCCAGGACAGAAGGAAGGGGAGAAGGGGAACATGTCTGGGTAAGCCAGAGTCCTTAGACTCATCGGCTCCAGATCCTTCTTCTTCCTGTGGTTGCTTCTCCCCATAGCAGAAGCGGGGAGAGCAGAAAAACATGTCTGGGGAAGCCAGGACATGTACAAGCCTATTTTGGCCTGCTTCGGCCTACCACAACAATCAGCTCTTGGGAAGTTGAAAGAGAAAACATCCTTGTGTCTTATTAAAATTATGTTGACTGTTCAATGAAGTGAGATTAGGGTATTAGGATATAGTGACTACATTTATTTACAGATTTACACAAATCCTTAGCATGTTTCATTTCTGCAATAACACATTTGTGTTGTGGGTTGTACATCATATGATATTTTGTGTCTTCATAGTCTATGTTAATGTGGCCATATAATCATTATTACTTCGAATATGTTATATTTGACATCCTTGCAGTTTGTTATGCCTGTCTCCAAACTACTGCAAAAGATTTGCAGGCCTGCCTTTTGGTTACCTCTTGCATGTTGTTTTGTTCTCCTTTCTTAAATCCTTTGGATGAAACGGGTTCCCTTTTTTTCACTGGGCAAGAAGGTTTTCCTTGCATCCATGCATGATGCATCCTAGCATCATCAACCTTGCTAAAAAACAGTTGTCAGTCCTCAGCAAAACAAAGTCCATTTCTCACAATGTTGTTGTCTTGTTGTGTTAACAATGTTATGAGATGTATCACAAGAATGGTCCCCAGTACATCATCTATATGACTTATCATTATATGGTTTTATTAAGAGATAAGTAGCATAATGACTTTTGTTATGGTGTGTGTAGCAGTTGTTTTTTTTGTACAGGCAATGTACATTACCCTATGACTCTGAGTATACCTGACATTTAACTTGACTTATCTTGCTCTTTTCAGTTTAATTCTTGCTCTCACTGGGATATTTCATTTCCTCATACGACACACATATCCATGAAGCTCCTTGTTACAGCATGCTGTGAATGCCAGAAGTTTATAGAGTTCAAAAAGTGACTTCACAAAAAAATGAGTGAAAAGTTTATCAAAGGCAATTAAAAGCTTTAAACCTGCTTTTGGCAAACATGTACCATCTGCATGTCAGATGCCTCTGAATAACGTTATGAATAGCTGTAGCTTTTCAAATCCTTTTTTTTTTTTTTTTAAATCTGGGAAACAGAGTTTTTAAAATCTGCTAAGAAAATCATACCTCAGAAACTGGCTGACACCAGGACGCAGAACTTTTGGAGTGAATTGTCCAGCAATTTTCTTTTAATAGCCATCGACTATTTTAGTCAGTGGCCATTAGCCTCATGGTTGCTTCTCTTGTTCCTTTCACTTCCTGAACAATTTCCTTATACTGCTCAGGCAGTATTCCTAGAAGGATTGTATCAGTAACCATTCCAATAAATACTATTTATAAATTATGAACAAAGGAAATCTACTTACCTTATTGTCATGACAATGTGTGACTGGGCAAGCTGGTTTATTAAGGGACCTGAGTTTATCCTCACCAATGACTGGTTTAGCTTTTTTNTGAGGAGTTAAAAGTGGTGGGGTCATTTAAGCTGCTTCACACTGACTGTCTCTGTGACTGGATCTCTGAGTCAAGACTTGGAGAACAAACCCCTGCTGACAGTAGGAGTCACAGAGGAGAGTTATAAGGAATGTTGGGGTTCTTTGCTTTGAAAACGAACAAACAACCTTCCCTCAAAGACAAAACCACCACCACCAAAAGACCACAATTCCAAAAAGAATTTCCAAATCCAAAAGGAGTTACTGAGAAAATAACTCTTGCAAGAGAATGGAGTCAATATAACAGGACTTAGTACCAGATCAGGCTCTCCTACATAGAAATGGAGTAAATGAGAATGCTACAGAAGCGATGAAAAAGTACCTGGAGAGTCACACTGATCAATGGTCCTGGAAGACAGGAAATGCTGAGGTGCTTTCATTCTCTGATACTATTCAGTACTGTCACTGGTGGCCTTGGGATAAAAGGTGTATTGAATTTGAAGAGGGCATAAATTTGGCAGAAACTGTTGAGTATCTTGGAGAAAGTATGCTGGCAAATAGAATTATAAAAAAATATTTTTCATATTTCCCAGCTGTTGCCTTTTAAGAAAGAGGTGGTCCACACAGAGTATGATACAGAGACTGGAGGGAACCATTAGGAATGCCCACTAGACTGGAAAATATGACTTGTGAGGAAAGAACAAACAGATCGGACTTGTTTAAAATAAAAAGAAGAGAAGACTTTGGAAATACAGAGGATACAAATTTCACCTGTGACTTACCTCAGCATAATGATGACTTGTAGGACAAAAGACAAAACTTTCAAAGATGCAGCATGCCACAGGAAAGGAGCAGGAGAGATCAGTTGGAGGCCTTCAGGATCAGTTCTGATGGGGCACTTTTTAGGTAAGAATGCAAAAATGGTTCTGACAAACAGGTCATGTTCCATGCAACACCCTCATTAGAAAAACTCTTAACAGCCTTACCGGCCTAACCTTGGAGTGTAGGCACTCTTTCTGGACACAGATCAAGCAAATGATTTAATTTTAACATACAAGCAAGGTACATGAGCCAGGCATCTGAGAAATAAAGACCTCAAAAATATTAATTAGGAAAATTCAGGTCCAAGTTACACATCAAAATGGTGAAAAAAAGTCCTTTTGGCTTTAAAGACAGTCAGCAATGTAAATATAGAATTAAGTTCCACCACACTTAGAATGCATTGAATTAATTAACAAGTATTAAATAATCCATCCTAAAACTCATCTGTTTGCATTGGCAAGCACTCTTGGCCACACACAAATCAGTCCTCAATTTCACTGAAATGAGAAGACTCCAAAGTTATGATGTAAGCTCTCATTAGGTTTAAAGTGTGTAAAAGCTCCACCTCAGCCCATTTCTAATATGTCAGTGTGCCCCTGGTCCCACAGTCCTCAGTAACAGCAATGTCTCCCAGCTTTGTGATACGCACTGTGCTGGTTTGAGCTAA
>VWYK01096687.1:0-19757 GCA_013399775.1 Semnornis frantzii
TTGCAAAACCTCTGTTTCTTGGTCCCTTAGATCTGGCAGCAGTCGTGATTTAATATTGAACTACAGTAATAGGTTATACTGCTGAAGAAAAGTGCATTAATTACTGTGGGAAACCTTAAAGAATATGTATCTATATCTCTGTCTATCTATCTATATAAAACAAGAATAAAATCATTCTTACTGACTGGGAAAAATAAAGCCATGTAAAGGGAAATGAAGGATGAAAAAATTGAAGACACCCAAATATTAATAAACACGCAGGGTAGAAAACACACTTCCAGAGTTACTGGGGGTGTGGATTTGAATCTGGATGGAGAATCACAATTTGGCATGGCTAAAGCTCTTCTTCAGTATCTCACCCACTTGAAGCACCTTCTAATTAGCTGCTGCATAGGGAGCTGGGTTTGCTCTCAATTGCACTCAGAATTTCCATGCAGAGGCAGCCTCTGTGTCTAAAACAACAGACCAATAGGCCAAGAGCATGAGATTGTACTGCATTGCTGGGTATGGTAAAGGCAACAAAATAATTGTCTCAGTAGTTGCCACCCCTCCTAAAAAGTTGCAAGGGACACATGTAAGAAGGCAGTCCTGTGTTCCAAACTGTGCAATCCATCATTGCCTGAGGACACTGCAGGGAAGAATTGCCATGGGCAGATGCAAATCTGCCTTTCAACCAGCCACAGCTCTTTAAAACAATTTAAATCATAGAATTGTACGGAAAAGACCTTAAGATCATTGAGTCCAATCATAACCTAGCATCTCTCTGTACATAACTGTTAGACCATGTCCCTGAGCACTTTGTCCAAACATCTGTTAGGCACCACCAGAAATGGTGACTACCAGTTCCCTGGACAGGCTGTTCCAGTGCCTGGTGACCCTTTTGGTAAAGAAATTTTTCCTTGAATCTAAGTATCTCTTGGTCCATCTTGAAGCCATTTCCTCTCACTCCCCCTCACTACAATTTCCTTTCAGGTAGTTATAGAGACCAATGAGGTCTCTCCTTAGCCTCCTCTTCTCCAGACTGAGCAAGCCCATCTCCCTCAGCTGCTCCTCACAGGGCTTGTGTTCAAGATGCTTCCCCAGTGGTGCTGTGTCAAACCCTTCTGTGTGTAATGCCCACCACCTTGGCTCCAGCTAAGATAATCTTTTAACTCTGTGCCCAAATAACTGCCAGAAGGGCGTGCCTGCACATCCACTGCATGCCTTTATGGGTCCCCAGAGGAGCAGTGGCAGCCAAGAATGGTAGGAGATGTTTGACCATTTCTTTTCAGATGTGAAACTAGACTGGCTTATGTGTGGTTTTGTCATTGCTGGGGCTGGGTTCTGGGGCTGTGATTTTCAGCTTTCATCCCAATCTGGAGTAAAGGTGTGTTTATTTCATAAGTATTTTCCCATCACTATTTTCTGCCCAGCTTTACTGCACTCATTTCTAAAGATCCCAGCGATATGAAAATGTCTAAGGATGGTAGAAAGAAGGAAGAGGATGCCTTAGGGTCAACAGCTACACTAAGTGTTTGGACAAATACATGCAGTTTAATTACTTCAGCTGATAGCAGTATTAATGCCTTCCCAAGCCAGAAGTTACCCTTTGATCACTTATATTTACTTCACATATAAAGTAGACTACAGCAATTTGGCCAGTTATCTTGTACTGAATCCAATAACTTGTACATCATTAATATCTCCAAATATGAAAAATTAGTAGTATAAATTTTGCACAGCCCTTCCAGGATTACAAATCTTCATCAAAGGCAAGAAGAATTATCTGAGGAATAAGGACTTCAGGATTCATTGAGTGCATGCTGTGCCAGAGAGAAACTAAGTGAAATCTGCACAACAAATGATATTATTAAAGACATGTGCTTGCACAGAGAGCCAGAAACAGGGCACTGCACCACCTCATCTGTATTTTGGTGGTTTTACTGACACTCAGAGTTGCACAACTCTTTACTCAAAGGTCAGTACGTTTTCCTCTCTAGCCTTCACCTGTAGGAAACAAGGTTGCAATGCAATAAGCAGGGATTGAAGGGGAAGTTGATTGACTGGAGGTTATTTTACAGCACACCAACATCTGAGCAGTACTGCCTTTTGATTAGCAGAGAACTTTTATGCTGAACCTTGCAAAACACACAAGGATTAATCATGAAGGGTATCACATAGACCATGTCTATGATGTCTATACAAGGGTTGCAGAAGCAGCCTTTAGTTATAAAAATAGGCAAGGATTAAATCCACTCTCTGAGGGAAAGATAGAAGGGGGCTTTATGTGGTCGCATCTGAAGGCTGTTATGTTGAGAAATGCCATACTGTACATCCTCTACTAATCCAGGATCTGTAGACATAAGAACTTTGTATAGTCTAGCCCTAGCTCCTGCACAACCAGACACTCAGAGATGATGCAATCCCAATGAACAGCTCACATACCTCCTTTTGAGTCATGTGGTTGTCAGCCAAGTGGGGTTGGGGTCTGGGGACATGTGGGAGAGCCTGGGGATGTTGGTCAAAAGTGGTACATTTTACTACCTGAGTGTGGGATTGCTGCTCTGCTCTGGCATCCCTCAACCCAAATCTAGCTCTCTTGGCCCAAAAGGACACAGAGCAAGCTGCACTAGCAAATGCTTGAGATGCATAGAGAGCATCGGGGTGGGGGGAAGTCCTGAAGGCACTAGTGGGATTAAATTCACCTCATTTCATACATTTATAGACTAGACTTCTAAGTGAGAGCTGTCACACTGGGCTTTCCAGGCAGCAAGAAGAAATGAGTGTTTTTATTATACAATTCATCTGTTCTGTTTTAACCATCTACTTTAGGAAGACCATAGACTCCCTTGACTCTATTGACTGGCTCTCCATTTACTAGCAAGGGAGCCATGGGCAACTAGTTCAAGTGTAGATTTGTAATTTAGTTGGTTTAATCTACCGAGTGCCCATAAGTGTAAGAGTTGGCTGCTCTGAGCAAATCGGATTGTGGCATTTCAGTCAATAACTTCAGTGGCAAGCACAGTATTTTTGGAGAAGTGACATCCCTCAGGAGGAATTTGCAATATAAGCAGACAAAAGAAATAGCAGGTGGAAAACAGAGGTGCCCCAAGATCAGCAGGAAAGAAAGTCTGTGCCTCCTGCACCATGTCCATCAAACCCTATGTCTCTTCTATAGCAGCTTTCCATGTCTTCACAGAGAGACTATTTCAGGTACAAACTAATCATGCTGCTGATGAGTTCATTATGATTGCTGTCATCGCGCTCTCTCTCCAAACTGAAGAGGTCCTGCTGAAGCCGTATCTCATCCCGCTGTGGCTATTGCTGCTTTTTATCCTCAGTGCATCAGCCACTTCTGAGAAAGTCTTGGGTCATCAGGAGAGAAACTGCCTGGGTCATCAAGAAAGCATTACCTTGGAAAGGGACAGAATCATTGGTCTGTAGGAGCATATGCCATGAAAAGCGACATCCTGCCTACACGTGTGAGAGCGGCAGCCTCCACAGCGTGCTGCGCGTCCACACGCTTAGCCTGGTGTTCCACAAACTCCAGCTCCCTTCGACTGTGATCACTCTCCGCTGTTTGCAGTCTGTGCGTGGTGACGTGCATGGAATATTACTATGAAAATGTGCATTCATGTTAATAGGTATAGTTTAGGATGATTGTTAGCAGAGCATAAGGCCTTATTGATTGAAAGTGGCATATGGCAAGGATGTATAATGATTCACTTTGGCTGCTAGTTTGAAATCCTATTCACGGGGCGGGGTGGGGGGGGGAGGGTANTGTTTTTCAGACCAGGCCATTTTACAAGTGATTCTTAAGAGAGATTTCCTGCTCTCCTGGGTGTGTGCTCAAAACGCTTTTCAGTTCTGCAAGGGTAGGTCACAGGAACAAAAGCTGGAGTTATCATATGCCTCCCTTTGAGGGAAAGGTTGGTTGTCTTGCAGCTCTCTCCTCTAAAATCCTTTTTCAGGGCATTTAGTGCGTATGAAAGGTTGTGGACTTTGAAAACCTGATGCATGATAAATACCAGGGAGAGGTACAGCCTGAGCAGTGCACCTCAGTTCCTGGTGGGAGTGTTTGTGAATCCCCCACCTGTGGCAACAGCCTCCTGAAAATGGTTTTGACATTTTTACCAATTGCATTTTTGAAAGACAAAGCTGCCAGTGCTCCAGCAAGCTGCAGTAAAGGTGAGTGCTTCTCTGGATCCAGCTCCTCTTCACCAGAGGGGGAAAAAAAGCATGTTCCTACATGGCATTAGCAAATACAGAATAATTAACCCGAGGTAAAATCCCAGTGAAGGCAAAGCAGCCAAAATATTAATACATGTGAACTGACAAAGGTAAGCCCTGAGGACCTCATCCATCTTCCTTGTGTGTTAGCAGGTCCAAGTGAAGCTCGAGTTGTCTCATCTGGTTTACCATGTTTAGCCTGACACGGTAAGCACAGACCTTGTGGCTGGGTAAAGGTGGCACCTTATGTGTCCTGAATGCCTCCCCTGCCACATCACTATGCTTTTGGGGGCTGTGTTGAACCCCAAGGGAGATGTCCTGAAGGAAGACAGCTCAGAGTGACCCCGCCCCAGTGCTTCGACCGCCTTACCTGGCCAATTTTATAGCATGATGTTCAGTGATACTTGGACACTTCTGTTGCTGTCAGCATCACGGATGATTTAAATGGCACTCCCCTCAGTACTAGAGGTACAGATCTTGTGTTGCTTCACCAGCAAATAAAGAGTGTGGCCTTCATGTATGTCTCTCATGGGAACTGATGCTTTTCAGGAACTGCTTGCAAAGAATTAGGTAACCCGTATGATTGTCATCCAGAAGCCTTGGGCTTTGCTACATGATCTCACATGATTGTTTTTTTCCAGAGAGATACTTCTTCAAGATGGTCTTGAGGATTTGCCTATGGTAGGCAGAACAGAGCTCCCTTGAATAAAATAGCTCTGAACAAGCAAATAAACTGAATGCCTTTCATTATACCTGTCACCAGTTTATTTACTCCACAGCCTCTTTCTGCCATAAAAGTCTTGAGTGATTTCAGCATACAAAAACATCTGCACTCATATTCAGAAAATAACAACTGCCAATGTATGAACTCACTATTTTCTCAGAATGCCTATTGTTCAGTGTCTGACCCTTATTGTTTCTCATCTCCTGTGAGTGGTTTACAATGAAATCCACTTTATTTACAGTGGAAAGCAAAATATGTTGGAGCAAGACAATCGACTATAAGCCTTCAGTTGATGACAGCTTATTTTGGTGCATGCTAAAATGTAGTCGTTCCTTGTATTCACTGAAATCAGTGGCAAAATTCCCAATTGGAGGTGTCCGTTCAATCTTGTGCCAAATCCTGCAACTGCTAAGTGTAAGCTCATACACCTTACCATGCACCTTAAAACTAGATCCAGCCTGCACAGACTTTTCATAGGCGCCAATCTGCAGTCGCGATTTAAGAGCTGGTACCAAGACAATACTTTAGCATTGTTTGACTGGTTTGCTGATTAGCAACCTTTGTGAGAGATTGAGCTGTTGACAGGTGAATCATCTTTGCCCCATAATGTCTCAGTCTTTACTCTTGATTTGTGGCCAAGGTAACTCCCGCTGAGGGCCTTTCTTATATGGTTTTCCAGTGAATGCTTTACATGGGGTCATCACATCTCAGAGATAAACACCGAAAGGCTGAGGCACGCTATTAGCTTCTTAAAACATTAGAAAGACAGTCATTTTGACAGAAGAGATGTTAATCACACTTACATAAAAGCTTTTCATCTTCAAAGCATTTAACCAACATTAATTACATGTAATTGGTTTTTCCACATACGTCATGCAAAACGCACCTTTCATGTCACTTGTCACTGCTGTCTTCCCTGGGATCACGGAGAGAAAGCTGCACCTCTTTAGTGCAGCATGGCTTCTTAGTGCAGCATGGCTTCCTGAAGCCCGCTCAGGCCTCCTCTTGCAGGTCACAAAGGGCAGCATTTAAAGCAGCAGTAAGGCAGAATATATGCACTGTAGCTGATGAACCGAGAGATCTGGTAAAAAAGGAGTATCATCCCACCTGGGTGCTTGCAAAGTTGTAAGCATCTCCATTTCCCTGGCAAAAGCTTCTGAGGGGACATTTTGAGGTCTTGCTGTTCCCCGTGTCTGGAGATATTCATCTCTTCACTAAGCCCAGCCAGGTCCCACATTCATAATCTGCTGTCCACAAGCACTGTTGCTTGCCTGGAATGACTGGGATGCCTTAGCCAGAAGGCAAGATACTTCCTGGATTCCAGCAGCACTGTATTTAAAAGGGTACAGTGCAAAAGAGAGGACCACATTTTCTATAGTAACCTGATCTACAAGCACTTACCCCAGAAGCTAGAACTTAGGTCCATTCGCTTCCTCTACCTGAGGAGATCTGAAACCCTGATCTGCCAGCATCCTGTCATGCTTTTCTTGCCTGACCTTTCCACTGAAACGACTGCCACATTCAGCCACAAGCTACTCAAAAAAAATAAGATTTCTATTCCAATTTACAGCATGTGTGGGACAAAAAAATTTCATCCCTGACAGTTCCCTGAACTGTCAGGATTCAACTAGGAAATATGAATTCTGTGTGTCCTTGGAAGAACTGGCTAGTATTCAGGTTCCCTAGTGTTCACAGATGAAAGGAAAGGATTTTAGAAGCAGTAGCATGTGCCCCACCCCCCAAAAAAATAGAAATCCACCAGTCAAAAAGTATTCTGAGGGGAAAAAAAAAAAACAACAACAAATTGTATACACAGACAAGATCACAGGGGATGGTTCCGGGAAAGGAGCACTGGATGGAGGCTAATTTTCAAAGAGGTAAAAAAACTAAACCCAAGCACTATCTGTGATCAGTAACAACACCCAGGTCAGAGCCACAGGACCTTTCCTATCAGAGATCAGAGCCAATCTCTTTTTGGCTGTCTTTCAGAAGGCAATATTGAAGGTGATATTACACTTGTTTTCATGTTGAATGTAGCACCATTTACAATCTGATTTGGCCTGTTCGTAGATGTAGCTAATAGAGCTAAAAAAATGTGCTGTTAGTTCCATGGCTCATAAATGGATGAAGTCTCCATCTGGTATTCCTGCATTGTGTTGTAATAAATAAAGGTGCTTTCCCAGAAGCTCGGGAAATTCTTAACTTTTATTTTTAACCCTCAGCTTTTATTTTTAACCCTAGATAGCTACAAAGGGCAGAGATTGAATTCCCCCCAGAGCTGTTTTGCTCTGGGATAGCAAGTTGCAAACCTCTTGAACTGCCTTGCACGCTGAAAGACTCCCCATCTTTCATTAGCATGCTTTAGAGAGAGAGAATCATAGAATCATAGAATGGTAAGGTTGGAAGGGACCTCAAGGATCATCTAGTTCCAAACCCCTGCCATAGGCAGGGACACCTCCCACTAGTACAGGTCAAGAGAGAGGCAGACCTGTTCTGTGATATGGTCAGGATGAGCAGGAAAACAGTCCTGCTGTGCAAAACAGAACTCAAGGAGCCCAGAGACCTAACCTCAAATCATAGGGAAGCAGATATTTAGAAAAGCATTTAAGTGGTAGGTTCCAGTGCAAGCCATAATTGTGCTCATAAATCAACAAGATCCTTTAACAATCCCACACAGTGTCACCTGCCCTCGGCAGCTGGAGTGGCTGTTTGTTTTGCAGACATCTTCACATTTAGTTCTGAAGATTATAATTCAGTTACTGTTAGCTCAGTCTGGTCACACTACTCCCACCCTTGAAGTTAAGTAAATGGTTAAGTGCTTTATTGGTTCAGAACTAGAAGACTCTCCACCTTACAGGACTGAGCCCTGTAATCTATTCCTATTTCCTTTTCAACTTCTGCAAGTAACCCCAAACGGGCTGGGCACTCTAAGTGTAAAGTTACGGGAGATGACTGTGGCAACTGCTGAATGACAAGAGCATTTAAAAGAAATGTCAAGAGTTTGTGGGCTGCAAGCTTTTATGTTTCAAGGAGAAACAAGAAGAAAGGAGGGACAATAAATCAAACGCAACAGCTTAGCGTGCTCCATGTCTGAGATTTAACCTCTTGAAAGCCATGTCCCCAACACAGCATGGGCCACACTCCTTTGATCGGGCCCATTATATCCTGCAAAGTGATGGAAGCAGCAGGGTGGGCTCCCCCATGCAAGCCCAGGGGCCATGTACACTAGGCTTTGCTTGACATGTGCTATGCATTTATGGGTTAACATCAAACCTGAGCTGATTTATAATTTTTAATCAAAGAAGGATTATAACCTAATAAATCCTAATAACATATTCTGTCTGGAGGTCATGTGATGTAGTCATATAATATGCTGGTTGCCTCTCTCTCCTGAGCCTGGAAGATGGTGTAAAGTTTTTTCACTTGTCGGTAAGCCATTTCTTGGAAAGTTTTAAATGGATCAAGATCCTCAAAGCACCATCATGCAAATGGCCATCCCCGTGGATAGAGCCTTTCCTGCCATTACATGTTTTGAAGTACCTAGACAGAAACACACTAGGAAGCTTACAGCATCCCCGTGTATCTCTTGTGTCACTTTCAAATGCCAAATACTGCTGGTTGAGGGCTAATTAGCTAGCTGGATCTAAGCAGTAAACATATCAAACATATCATCAATGGTAGAGTCTGAAGGAGCCCTCAACAACAGACTGCTAGAGGCTAACACTTGGTTTGTGAGGTCCCACAATTTTATTAAGTCAGCAAATTAAGATCACACAAGGCAAGAGTTAACCCTCTCTATTGAATTTCCTAGATTTTGGTTCTCCCACCCAGATAGACAGGTGTTACCATGAGGAATCTGCAAGTAAGCCAGACCTGACAATTATCAAAGGAGATTTCTGAGCCTTCTGTTCCCAAAGAATGATCATCTTCCTTCCAATCCATACTCTGCCTCCCAGCAAAAGGCTGTCCTGGAAGAACATTTACTTCCCAGGAGACCTAATTAACATTAGAAGACAAATGGAAGCTAAGCATAAAGAATTAATAAAAAGTTCTTTGTCTGCAGTGCCATTTTTAAAGCTTCTCCTCCCTTCTCTTTGTTTGCGCACAATAGCTGAAACACCACAGTGAGGATGTAGTAGGGGGTCAAGAGGTCCAAGATATTTTCAAGCTAGTTTCACTATCTCATTTTCCTGCTATGTTTGCACCCATCTGAGTTGGGTTTTTTTTGCGTTCTAGCCAGGGATGTTCTTTTTGTGTGCATGCATATGCACGGCAGGACGAGGCTCAATGGGTGGTCAATGAGCAAGACCTCAACAGAAAATCCTCCTCTTGCTGCATCTTTGCTGCTACTAGAGAACAATGTCAGTGAGAGCCTGATCCAAGCCATAGTGATCTCAAAAGGAGTTTGGAGTTATTCCTTTATTCACTGATTTACTAATTAAAAAAAAACCAAAACAACAACAAAAAAAAAAATCAATCAGACAGAGGAATCCTCCAGGATCAATGAAGTTTACATTAGTAGAATTACTCTCAAGTGTCTAGTGTGCAAAGAGGACATTTCTCAGAGGTGACCAAACTACAACTCATTGGATTGGAATTTTTTTTCAGGAGAACTATGATCTTAGAATCATAGAATTGTGGAATCATGGAATGGTTTGGGTTGGAATGGACTTTTAAAGGTCATCAAGTCCAACCACCCTTCAGTCAGCAGAGACGTATTCAGCTACATCAGATTGCTCAGAGATTTGTCCAACTTGAACTTGAATGTTTTCAGGGGTGGAGCACCTGCCACCTCTTTGAGCAGTGTGCTTCAGTGCTTCAGCACTCCTGTTGTGAAAAATGTCTTCCTTAGATCTAGCCTAAATCTCCGTATTTTACTTTAAAGCCATCACCCCTTGTCCTTACGCAATAGACCCTACAAAAAACTCTGTCCCAGTCTGTTTTATAGGCTCCCTTTAACTACTGGAAAACTGCAATGATACCTTCCCTGGAGCCTTTTCTTCTCCCAGCTGAACAATCCCAACTTTCTCTCTTCATAGCAGAGGGAATCCCCCTGATCAATTTTTTTGGCCTTCTCTGAATTTCTCATGTCTTTCCTGTGCTAAGGACTGCAGAACTGGGCAGTACTACAAAAGGCAGCTCTTTGGGCTTCTTTCAACTCAACTACAATTAAAACTCTTTGTTTCTCTGGGGCTCAGATAAAATAAACCTGGCCTGACAGTCCTCAATTGCAACCTTTTGTCATAACTAACAGTGCTTTGCCATAGGTCTGGGACACGAAAACTCATACACTTTTGTCTTAATCCATTGGTCTTCAAAGCATTCTAAAGTGAGTACGGCTCCTTCCACCAGTGTTTGTGGGAAAAGGGCACTCAAAGAGTGTCTTCTCTCTCCCTGGGTTAGAGGAAACAGTTGCCTTCAATTTTTATTGTGCTAGCATTGACTCTATTACTATAATAAAAGCATCTGCCTAGTATTTCCAAACTTCTCTCCTGGGAAATAATAGCTGTGCTTTCACAGCCTCATTGAAATTCAGGATGAACAGGGGTGTCTGTATCCCCACCTAGGCCCAGACATCCTCACTATTTCTTTCTTTCTTTCCACAGTTAGAAAACATCTTCTGCTCTTCATTTCTCAACTTGTCAGAGCATTAAGGCTCTCGTATAAAAGCTGTGACCGCAGCCAGCACGCTGCTCCTGACAGCCCAGTGAGCTAACCACGATGTTCTCAGAAAATGTTAGATCTGAATGCATTTCCTGGGAGAAAGAGATGACTGTGTGAACAAACAAAAGCTCAGCCAACTTCTCAAAAGAGAAAGTTTTCTGAAACCAGAGTGAGATTTATATGAAACCCTGCCAGGAAAAAAAAAAAGAACCGAAAAACACCAAACCAAAACAGATTTCCAGGAACAGGACTTGTTGGACCTGAAATAACCTATCTTAAATTCTACCAATTAGAAAATTGCTGTAATTAAACAGAAAAACCAAACAAACAACAACAACCCCAACAAACAAACAAATAACCAAACACAGAATCATAGAATCATAGAATCATAGAATGGTAAGGTTGGAAGGGACCTCAAGAATCATCTAGTTCCAACCCTCTGCCATAGGCAGGGACACCTCCCACTAGAACAGGTCACTCAAGGCCTCGTCCAACCTGGCCTTGAACACTTCCAGGATGGGAGCAGGCACAACCTCCCTGGGCAACCTGTTCCACTGTCTCACCATCCTCACTGCAAAGAACTCCCTCTTAACATCCAATCTAAACAAACCAAAACAAACAAACAACAACAACAAAACAATAAAATATATGTATATAAAATATATACATCCCTGTTGTAAGCAAAATGCAGCTAGGATGCAAAAGGAAGCAAAGAAATGTGCCCAGTGCAGACCAAGTTCTATAAACAGAGAGCAATCTTGCTCATCCCAATCACTCTCCTTCACCAGCAGCCTTCTGGTATGAATAAACTGGAGTTTGAAGCACAGGTAATTCATGGATCCCAGTCAGCTTTTAATTCTGCTTAGCTCTTCACACAACTCAACCTTAACCCTGACCCAAAAGAATGCATGTTACTAATGGGTGCTCTCAACAGACAGCTTCCTGATCTCCTTTCCCTCCAGCCCATCTTTGCTGGATCTGCAGCATCAGACTGTAACCTTAATAGGTGTCTTGATAAGCCTGTCTATTCCAAACACAATCTTTGCCAAACTTGGAGACTTTCAAGCCTAAAATGGTGAGCTGCCACCAAAGACTGTCTGGATGGAGCTGCAATAGTTCTCTTCCCTGAGGATGAGATAGAAAGGGAGTCATGAAGCACACACCTGTGGTTTGTACCACCCATCTTGATTCAGCCTCTTACAGGCATTTAACAGCCAGTGTTTTGGAGAGCTGAAGCCAGAGGTGCAGTCGTAAGGTGCAAAACGACTGCTGTGCTCCTTCTTAGTGACATATAGCAAGCTGGGAATTTCTCACAGAGGTTGGTTTTGCACCCATTGATGTCCCTGGCAAAAGCACCTGCGTGATTTAATGCTGTGGTGTTAGGTTCAGTTCATAATCAAAAGTCTGCTTCTGTATTGCAGCTCTTAAGGACTATACCTGGTTTCATAAAGGCATAACAGCCATGAAGGACTTCTTTAATTGCACATAAGCCCTGGTCTTTGCAGTTCCAATTTTATAAACACTATTCAGCTCTTATTGCCTTAAACCATCCGAGACTACAGAATTGTCCCTAGCTTTTTAAAAGCCCCGGTTTTTCAGTCATGTTTTAGCGTGCCCTGAGACTTTTTGGAAAAATGAGATTTCAGTCATGCTAATAAAGAAGTGCTAATAATTAGAAAATCTTTTGCTCAGTGCAGATTTTATAACTCCACAGATACCATGGTATTAACATTCTGTTTGTCCACCTGTTAGAAGAAACAGATCTGAAGAGTCATAACTCTAAAACAGTGGGTGACAATTTAATGAAAAATTGAGCTCTGCATTTAATTTCCTTTTAAGTTCAGTTGAGCATTCTGCAAGATCAAAGGGGCTTTGTGGTTTGCAAATGATCTATGATATCAGAGAAACAGATTATAACCCAGGCACAGTTTGGCATTTAAGTAAGTATCCGCTTTTAATACCAATGTTTAAAGCAGGCTAATGGAACTAAAGCACAAGTATAATTTCCTATAATACAAGCCTCTAATCCAGTATAATATGTCAGTCAAATGCTAAAAGCATATTGTGAATTTATTTCTATGATTTGGTCCTGTTTGGAATGTATCCTGAGACACCATAAAGCATTTTGAACAAAACAAGAAGTTCTACCCTAGTTTGTAAGCTTTCGGTGCAGGGACTGCATATATGTATTTTTAGAATGCCCAGAGAAGTGGTACTCTTGGGTTCAGCATAAACAGCAGCAATGCTATGTGTCAGTGAGGACAGATGCTGGAATTCTACCTAGAAGGCATCCTGAAGCTGACATCTCCCCCTCACATCCATACAACATTACAGTGGACTGTGGATTTTAAAAAAAAAAGAGGTATTCCAGGTTACAAGGAAAAAAAACCTCAGGTTATTCCAGGTTATTTTTTAACACTTCCAGATTCCCTATTTCTCATTTTGGAAATGATCATGCTCCAACTTAAACCTGACCAGGTTTTTCCCCTCCATGGTTCAGAGAAGAGGCTGCTATGGACTCACTTCTGTCACTTAGACACTTCTTCCTACTTGCTAGCTTAAATTTATGACCAATTCATCCTTGTTTATTCTTGTGCCAATGTTGTCCTTCAGGCTAACAGGTCTATCCTCCCCTTGATGCTTACCTCCCTGATACATTTATAAGCAGCTGTTATATACATTTGTCTTTTCCAGGCTGAAGGAGTCAAATTTGTAATCTACTCTTTCTGAGCAGCCTGTTCGTTTCCCTGTTCAGTGGTCCTTCCCATTTCGATCTGAATTCATCAGTTTTGAACACCAGTGAGAGGAATTGCACATGCTGTTCGGAAGAGGCCTCATCAGCCACCTGTACAGGGGCATTAATACAGCTGTATCCTTGCTAGAAATGTGCCTCTTGGTGCATTTGGGGCTTGCATTAGTCTGATGCAACATGACATGACGTTGGTAGCTCAGGCATCTCATGACGAACCCATACATCCAGGTCTTTCCACTCTGCAATCTCAGGGAGCCCACAAGACTTACTTATGACAGGAATCAATGCAAAGTGCAAGGTCATGCATTCAGGATTCTAAGGTTTCATCCCATTCCTGCTACTCCAATCTGTAAGGTCATCCAGGCTTTCCCGAAGGACACCTGGAGCCTCTTCAGCACTGACAATGCTTCTTGGCTTCATGTCTCCAGAACATTTTGTTTCCCTTCCACCCTTGGTGTCAAGCTCTATCTGTAACTTTTACCCCACAGAAGAGGTCATTGCTCAGCACAAACAATGGACATTTCTCCTCTAGTTCCTTGCCTCTCTTGTAGTCTACTGCTTGTTCTTGTTTACTCCTACAAACTCATTATTTCCCATAAGAAACAAGAGTACTGTTTAGGTTGATGGGGAATGGTAGAAGCCCTCTGATCAAAGCAGCTAAATGAGCGGGTGTATCCATGTCATCCAGAGCAGGTAGGCACAATATAAAATCTATTCATCCTCCTCTGCAGCAGCAAGTGGGAGATGCTAGACCGTGTAAGATGGCACTAGACAGCAGCTATCTTCAGGCAACTGAAGCATGTCTAGTGGATCCATGAATCACTTGCTTCCTCTGGATAATGGAAAGAATTTGCTTTGGAGGAACATTATTAGACAAACCTGTTGCTAAAGAAAGACTGATGTTTCAGAAGAAGCTGGAGAGTAAAGATTTGAGGGCAGCAGACAGCTTGTAATGCAGAAAGATCGGAAGAGGGTAAAGCTCTGGGAGAAGAGCAAGGAGGAAGAGTGGGAGAGACCCCAGATTGCATCCCAAAGACTCCTTTAGTATCGCTGACCCCATTGACCCATTTTTAACTGAGTTCTCCATTCTGAAGCTGGACAGATTGAGGTCAGCAGCTTTGTAGGAGCAAGGAGAAGCACAAGGCGAAGTGACTTAGAATAAATCGAAACACCAAAGTATCAAAACTAGGTCATCAGTTGCAGTATAATAGGATAGGTGGTTCAGTTTTCACCTCGTTAATCCAGTTGTCCCACTGGATAAACAACTCAGCCTTGTAGTTAATCTTCAAATAAATATGTTCTTAAAACCCAGTGGGTATTCGTCTCATATAGGATAACTGTCTTAGTGAAGCTAAATTAAATGTTTTTGGGTAAACTTAATTTAGCTTCTTGCTGGAATCGTTTCCTGATGGAGGTGAGGGAGAGGAAATGCTTAACTGATGTCTGAAACAAAGATGGTGACGCCAAAGGCAGCTAGGCCTTCTTGCTGGGGATGAGCTTTCCCCTGGATCTGAGCATACATTATGTAACTAAAAGCTACAGATTATTAGCACTTGTGTGGCACATTTGAGTGTTAGATTGTCAAGCTTTGAGCATAGTCAGTGTCATGAGTGTCATTTCACATGAGGAAGCCATAGTGTGGAGAAGAGCACCTAAGGAACCAGTGGCAAAGAAGCTGTAAGTGCAGCCCCAGGGCTCCTCTTCTTCATTCAGAGCAGCAACGCCAAGCTGTCTTGCATTCTGCAAGCCTTTGGGAAACTATAGTTGCACAAGAGCTGATCTTCTCAGAGGACAGCCCTTCTCATAGACACTGTATCTTAGGAACAAATGGCTAGCCACAGTGAAATCAACCTGCTTCCTTCTCTTACACTGTGTAAGGCAAGGAAGCCATTTGGAGACCATGTTCTGCACAACAACCTCATCTCTGCTCTTGATAGTTAGGAGATGATGCATCCCCTGGAGCTGAAGAACTCCTGTTTGATCCAAATAGTCTGTTCATGTTCACTGTGGCAACACTGGGTTTTAATTCCTCACAAGAATGGTCAGTGCCTCTTTGAATATTTTTAAATCCTTGACTGCTACAACATCCAGTAGAACTGAGCTCCACAAACCCAGCATAGTTTCCACAGGTACACTTCCACAGGGACAGGAAATCTTGGATTTCCTGTCTTCTGCTTTTTCAATTTTGTGCCTTGTATTGGGAGTCATGGAAAAAAAGTGCTGAGCCAGACTCTTTTCACTGTTTCTGGTAGCCCATAAAGTTAGGGTGGGAAGTTTTGGCTACCAGTGTGTGTTCCTTGCATTTGGAGCCCAAGCTACATCCTCAGCATCAGTGGGACTTCTGGCTCCTTGATGCCCCTGGCTCTCTCACCACCCTGCCTGATGTCTTCCCGAGGGGGCTCAGCAGCACCTCTGCATGCAGGCTCAGGCACGCTCACACCTCTGGGGTTCGTTTTCACCATTTCCCCTCCTTCCCTTGCCACAGCCCTGATAGCATGAGCTTTTATTACAGTCCTTCTTATTTAGCTCCCTTCCACTATAAACACCACTTATCTTTTCAATCTCTCCCCATATAAGATTTTTTTTCCCTAGGTCTCAAATTATTCTTGTCATCCTTATCTGAACATCCTTTAATTCTCTTGGCAGTGACATATAGCATTCCAAATGAGAGAGAAGCCTTGGGTTTATACCCTGCTAAAAATTTACTCCCTTCCATTTCTTACACATCCTAACCTTTTGTTTGCCTATTTGACAGAAGCTGAACCCTGAGCTGAAAACTTAAGTGAGAAGGGTGCAATAATGATTCAGAGATATTTTCTGATGGTCACCACTGTTACTAAGGTGCTTTATTGCTTCTCAAGCTTTCTGCAAATGCATTCCCCTTTTGAGCTCATCTTTCCTTGTGCAGTACTCCAAGCAGGGAGCTGCTAACTACCTTTCAGTGTTGACAGCAGCTCAGGTCCTCCAGGGTGGAAGAGGCACCTGTAATTAGTGGCTGCACACATAAACTCTCACTAGCCCCCACAGAGGACTTATATTCAGCTAATGTAAGTCAACATAACTCAGTTTGCTTTGCCTTAATTAATATTTTTTTAATTAATAGAAGATTTTTGTAAGCCTTTTGAAGTCCCTTTAAATTATCCTGAGATCCCTTGCCATCTATCATTGCAGCAGTCTTATGAGAGCGCTGCATCTGCAGCTAATAAAAGTACTCAAATTCCTTTCCACTCTCTTTTGTATGGATTATTTTGCATTCACCAGCAATGGTTTAACTGAAGGATAACAGGGCAAGGACTCTTACCTTAATCTAGGTTTATATGGTGCCTTAGAATGTAAGATCTTGATCCATAGCTAAGCCCATGAAATAGTAGTACTGCCAATACTAACTCGTCGTGTACGTTCACACTGTCCACTCACCTAATTCAGTCATGACCTTCAGAAATTCTTTATCACCTATTCTGGACACAGGAGTGATGTTAGCTATAAATTTTACCACTTTGCTTATCCATCCTTTTTCTGTATCACTCTGTCTCTTTTAGCTCGTGCCCTCTTGCCTTAGTTTTCAAGCTGTTGTGGACAAGAATTTTCCCATGTTGAATATGTGGCCTAACACAC
Source organism: Semnornis frantzii (assembly GCA_013399775.1). Classification (NCBI taxonomy): domain Eukaryota; kingdom Metazoa; phylum Chordata; class Aves; order Piciformes; family Ramphastidae; genus Semnornis; species Semnornis frantzii. The sequence continues at coordinate 16,965 of VWYK01096687.1, forward strand.
AATTCACTCTTCCAAAAATAAATACAAATTAATAGTATCTTATCATATGAACCATCCCATCGAGGTTAAAGAGCTCCTGGTGGGAAAAGGCACAAGATAAATAATGGTAGTGGAATTTGTCCCTAAGAGTTTGTCTTAATTAAAAGTATAACTGCACACATTAATAATTTACAACTAGAAAGGTTATGAATGTGTAATGTTTAATAACAGTGATGCAAAAAAGGTGATATTTAGTTTCTAGCACCCGCACAAATGCTCAGAGAGTGAATTTAGAAATAACTGTGGCTGTGTGGTTTGGTCTGTAATTAAGATTTGATTAATCCCTAAAGCTCAGTTTAACTTAGATTAGACCTATATTGATTTGAATTTCTTTACAATTACACTCCTAGTACAGCAAATTTACCTGCTCATCATGATGCTGTTCATACTGCTAGCAATGGCTTTAAGGGATCTGTCTGATTTTTGACTAGGGTGTCACTAAATATCCTACAGGAAAAAAACCCACACTGAGGAAAGGCATCCAGCTCTCTTGGTTGTGCATGTCATACTGAGAAATGACTGGTGTGATATGAACAGCAAACACCATCTCTTCCAGAACCAGCTTTTCCTCTCTTGGGCTGCATGATATGAAACATAAACCAATGTCCATCAAAGCTGATGAGAACTCTTTTCCCTTAATCACAAACACACAGTTGTGAGTCTTGCCATTAGTTTACCTTCTGACAGAGAAGGCAAAAAGTTCACCATGGCACAAGGTTTTGATTGCCAATGAGATGTGATTTCAAGAACTGGATGAGATATGGGCACAGCAATATGAAAGTAAATTGAGCTCTGGAATCTCACATGGCAGGAATAGATCCCAAGTCTTCACACAGGCTCTGTTGAAAATCTCAGTAATGAATGGTCCATATTCCATGGGGACCCACATCCTCTCAGTCATTGCAAAGCCAAGAAGTCTTCAACCTGGTCTGAGCAAGTCCAACTTTTCTGGATTTAGCAGAACTGCAGGTGGTTGTAATTGCTTTTCCCCAGTGACCTCAGTATTTAATAATTCAGAACAAACCAGGATGCTGATACAAGCTATACTCAAAAGAAACAGGGAACGATGCAGTGTTTCTACTGCACTTTACAAGAATCATCCCATGATAAGATCAGGGAATCAGGGAAAGGAGATTTCTTCTAACCCTGACTGAGTACTTAGAGAACAGTACTTAGAGAACAGAGTGCTGTCCCCAGGCTCTGCAGGTGCCTCTATTCTCCATCTTGGTGACAGAGTTTTGGCCTGAGTCTCTTCTCCTGTGCCTTACCTTGCTGATTCAGACTTAAAGAAGCCCTTCATACACTTCCTGAAGTCAGAGGTATTCTGCCTGAACACAAGTTGTACTGTTCCTGGTCACACATAATTCCATATTCTCCATTACCTTCACTCAGTCTGGCCTAGCATGTGAATCCAGAGATATACTGAGCTGGAGTGCTACTTGAACACTGGAAAAATCCTCACACAGCTGCTTGTCCTGTATCTAAAATCCAGCTCCTCTTATTCAACTTCTGAAAGCAACCATCTGTTAAACAACTCCCCAGCTCCCCATCAGCTCTATGGGCGCTCTGGAATTAGAATTGCAGTGAACCAATGCAGCCAGGCTTAAAATGCACTGTTAGGAGGATTCATGGTGACTTCATAACATCCAGAGAAATTCTGTTTTCCTGAATTCTATGCCAGATTATTTATTTTTTCAGGAGTGGCTGGCTACATATTAGCAATGTATTACATTAAAGTGGCACTTCTAACTAGCCCATTAGCCTCCCCAGGTCAGTCAGCACCGTGCCTACAAGAGGACACTTGGAAAGTGATCAACATTTGTTTCACCTCTAAGAAAGCCTGGTAATGAAGAACAACTTGTTGCAGCAGTTACAGTCAGAGCTGACAAGTGTTTGATTCACTTGGCTGTTGCAGCATCTCTTTTTGCTTTAGTTCAAAGGTCTGTTCAGTTTGGGAGGATGGTTTAAATGCTCTCAGCTTAGTTTGTGTAGGGTTCTGAGAGAATCAAAGCATTTAAGCCTAAATAATTTCACTCCAGGTTTCCTCTGCTGCTGTGGGGTCTGAAAATGGTTCTGTTATAACATTTTCAGATCATGGCTCCTTCTGCTTCAGGAGTTTGACTAAAACAGGTTACTCTATACACAGATGCTACATCCATGGTAGCTTTCCCTCATCCACATGACCTGCAAGGCTCACAATTTCTGCCCCTGCTAGGACAGGCAAAACTGGGATCTGAAAGGGATATTTAGCTTTCAAGGAACAGCAGTCAGATTAGGTCTTCAGGTATTTGCAAATTTCACTTGAAGTGATATGGCTAGCAAAGCTTCCCTGAGAACTGTCATCGTGATGTTATAGTAAACCCAGTCTTTGGTCCATGAGCTTCGATCCTGCTGAGCCTAAGGTCCCTTTAGGCACATGCTGTGGAAGTGCCTTGTACCCTTCCCTGTTTCATGTGAGCTCTGAAAACCAGCTTCTGTAGACTTCAGAAACAGCAGAACTTAGCCCCTCACCACAAACACCTGCATACCACCAGCAGAGCTCCCAGCCACCTTAGCAGCATGAGAACTAAAGGTGCTAATGCCACATTTTAACAGCATTCATAGTCATGTGCATACTTGACACAGATACACCATGATAGTTAGAGACCTGCAGGAACATGCACCTACAGGCAGCAGTATCCTGAAGATGAGATTAAAATCCTTCCAGAGACCCCAAAACAACTTCCCCTTGATCTTTTGTTATATAAGTCCCAG
>VWYK01096695.1:0-17588 GCA_013399775.1 Semnornis frantzii
ACAATGTCATGTCAGACCTTACTCCAGTTTCCAGTGTATTAGAGGAAACCCTGACTCCTATGGTCCTGATAGCTATTATGAACCAGGTAACAACTAAATCTGTCACTAAATCTCTTAAATGTGATTCTTTCTGGCAACGACAGGGACAGCTAACCAACTCTGAAAATCCCAGAGGTTTAAAGAGACAATCCTAACATTCACACAGAACTCCACAAACTCAGAGCACAGTGTAATAGAGGAGGATTGCTCCCAAAAGTAATCTCACTTCCCTCTGCATAAGCACACTTCCTTGCTAGCCATTGGCTACTGAATTAACAATAGACTTGAAAAAAATCTCCCCTCTCATAGAAGGACTAAATCATATTATGTATGAAAATTTAAAAACAAAGAAACAGAAAAAGTGAAAAAGAAGATCTGATTCTGCCTGGAAATTTTCAGTCTTCAGTAAATACCCATGAGACCAAGGAGAAAAAAAAAAATCTATGAACTATGTTTTGGACATTTTAAAATACATCAGTTGATGTTATTTTGGTGATCTTTAAACTGCCTTATCAAAAGAGACTGTCCTGCATTTGATAAATTCCACTTTAATCAGCAGGTGTCTCTCTCTCAGACTGAGAATAATAGGAAAAAAAAATTGTTTGATCAGACAGAAATGTATATAATCAAATAAAGAAAAATGCATAGAAACTCTGGGAGCTAGTGTCTGGAGGTGATTAATAATTAACATTCCTATTTTCAAAAGGAAGTTTTACTCTTAGAGGGGACTAATTTTCCATTTCAAGATTCCATCTTCCTTATTTGCTCTAATATCCTTTCAAAGTCTGCAGAAATGCTCTTCCCCAACATTCAAAACTCTCAAATCAAGCTCAACTGCATATTAATAACACTTGCTTTCCAAAGGTTAACATGGACATTCTTTGTTGTTTCCCTTGATTTGCAGATTTCAAGGCAGAAGAAGCAGTTACTGTTCAGAATGAATACTGTTCAGAAATTGACAAAATTAATTAATTATAAACACTATAAACCTATATCCTTATCAAAATGAGTTCCATCTTGAAATGACACCTCTAGCAAAATACTTCCTATAGTTACATTCACAGTTTCCTCTATTCTTCCTCATTTCATACAAAATGTTTCAGAATTGATATTGGAGATCAAAGATTATGCTCCTGTTCTAACATAAATAATAAATAGGTGTGGCAGGAAATATTTGATATGTAGCAGAAAAACTAGAGAGCTGCAGTATTTTTTTCCCTCCATAGAACAGATTACCAGAAATGCTGTAAACTATCCCTATCTGAAAAGGAGGACTTGGTTTACATTTGCTAGTGGAGCACGGTCAGTAGAAATTACTTGTAGTTTTACTATCTAGAATTCTTTAGCGCTTAAAACTCTATGACTTAATAAAAAGCACAGCATAACCTTCAGCAGTAAACCTCTTTCAAAAAGAACTCATGTGCTTAGACTGCCAAGTGAATTTAAATACCTTCCTAACAGTGACAGAAACAGAAATTTCCTGTTCTGGTGTGAACGGGCACAAGCCACGTCAATATCCTGTAGTTGAGCTCTTACACACTCTGCACAGGAACAGTCTCTACCAGAAGGCTCTCTCAGGGGCTTTTATGAGTCCTGTGTTAAAATACCACCACCAAACTGAAGATAGGATTCATTTCCCTCTCTCTGATAGAGTGCACCCCTTTATGGATACTGCTTAATCATCCTGCTAGAAATAACTTTTCCCTGGAGCTTATGGAAAGACTTCTGAAGAGAAAAATCTTTTAGAATGTATCAGGCTGCCCAAAATGGCAGGCATTTTGAAAGGAGGTGTTCCCAAAGGAGGATAACCTCCCTACAAGGTCTTTTACTCTTTCACTTCACCCAGCTCCACCAGCTGAGCAGTGCACCGGCATATTAGCATGCACAGCATCCCTTTATGAAAAAGCATAAACATTTTCAGCAAGGGCACTCCATGCAAGTTTGTCTGCTGAGTGGCCTTGCCTTCCCCTTAAGATATGCTTAAAATAAAGCAGTTCTCAGCAAAACAGATTCTCTGTTATTCCCTTCCCCATGGAACGTATTCAGAGCCAGGACGTTTTTAGACCCTTTCTATTAACTCTTGTGAATTTGCATCCAGCTTCTCCATCTTTTATGGGGGAAAGACCTTATTCCAGGCTGAGGTGACTGCCCTGTGCCTGCACTTTGCTGATGCACTAGCAGCACATCACTGCAGAACTGCTCCCTCCTCTTTGATGGGCTCTCTGCTCTGCAGGCAAAGGTAAATTCTGAGAAGCAGGTATCTGCCTTTAGCTCAAAATCAGGACAGATTTTGGTAATCTGATGGTTGCAGATGATACTGGACTAGGCTTCAGCACTCCTGTTGTATGTTACATTTCACTTGGAAGAATTAGTGGGAGGATACCCATTGGTCTGTGTAATGTTACCTGCTAGTCGGCAATGTTAAAAGTGCCAAAATAATTTGACACATCTTTTCTGATTTCTCCATAGGAACTATATTTTGTTTGGAAGGGTACAAACAACACAGCTCACTTTACTAGCATATCAAATGTTCTTGCACTAAGAAGAAACTTTCTTAACAATTAGTCCCAGAGGCTCTGCAGCCAAGGCTTTTCTTCTAGTTAAAGTTAAATAAACCACTCTGACCTGTACCTACAAATGTTAAATGATATGAAATTACAATTATTTTTATTATTCTGTATTCATGGCTACTATGTCTTTACTTTGAATTAATCAAAGATATAAAATGAGACCCACATAGCTGCATATATATTGCTAAATATACATACACATACATGTGTACACATTCCACAAGTCCACAGCTCCTTCGAGCGAACAAATACTGATCAAGACTATTGTGAATATAATTTCTTTTATGTGCAGTGGTAGAACAGAATCTATGATTTTTTTTAACACACATTTGGATTAGAGATACTAAAATTTCATCCCAGCAGAAATAACCATTTCTCACTTTGTCATACAGTATGGATTATATACTGTTAGATCTTAACTACAGTTTGAAATATTAAAAATCCTTTACACAACTCCTATGAATTTTCTATTTGTCATTTATCTTTCCCATTGCACAGGGGATCTAACCAATTAAAATCAGGTATTTTATAAACAGAAAAATAGAAGACAACCAAAGAGAGAGAATATCCACACCGGTACTTCAGTTTAGTAAAATACTTAGGTGCTGGCTCCTCTGATTTCAATGGAACTATTTATATTTATATCCATATTTATATCTATATTTATACCTATATATTTATATTTTGTCACATGCTTCAAGGTCACAGAAGACTGTCTCTGTATTGATAATTAGTTTGGAAAGACTTCACTTTCTGGCCCCAGCTCAGTATTGGGGTAAGCTAGTGCGCTTCATAAGCCCCAGGGGATGAGTTATCTCCAAGTTGACTGCACAGAAATGAACTCATCTCAGCCACCAAGAAACACAGGAGCAGAACAAGGTTTGGTTCTCCTCCAGGGCCTGCTTAGGTGTCCCTGCAAACACAGCTAGCACTACAGGAGGTGCAGACAGAAGATACTGAGACACTGTAGGTGGCTCCTCTTTCACTACTTGTAGGTGCTTAAACTTGATTATGCTGAGCACAGAATAGAAATGAGACTAGCAGAGAAAAGAATAGCAGCTTAATGAAAACTACCTTTTAGAATATCAACTGATACCTTTTTAAAAGTGTTATAAATATAGACAATACAATCTCTGGCAAAGCCCCCAAACCTTCAAATCTATAGTTAGCTCAATGAGAGAATAGGAGTAAAAGCTAAAATGAAAGTGATGGCATATATTTTAAGAGAACTAATAAATCATTCATCAGCCTTTAATTATCCTGCTCTATAATCACAGAATCAAGCAATAAGCATTTCATATCCAAACTGAACACTTCTACCTGGCCATTGACTAAAACTGGAAAGCACTCAGACTTCTGTTTTGGTTTAATTATAGATAGCCCAATTTCAATCTATTTATTATGTCATTTGCATCTCATCCTGTAAAAATACATATGCATTTGAGCATCTTCAATTGTGTGATTAGACCGATGACATTAATATCTGCAATATAATTTCTTTTAAATAGTATTACTCTGATACCAGAACAGATTAGTTCTGAAAACACTTAGTCACGCTTTACTGTATTTTAAGAATGCCCTTCAGTACTGAAATGTAAATAACAATAATAATAAAATAACTCTTCCTTGGTTGTTCCTCATTGTAATTAACACTTCAGAAGTGCATTATTTTTACTTCAAAACACCTTGAACTGGCACTCAAAGCTATTGCACCACCATCGTGAAGTAAAAGGCCTCCTAAGAGAAACCTACACGTCCTTGTAAGTAATAGAGAGAACTAGAAATCATTTTAATGTCAGAATCCCCCCTCACTTGAGGAGTATTGCCAAAAGAGTTGAGCAGTTAGCATAATGTAATGACATTTTACTAATTCTGAGAAAAAGTTAATTAAGGTAAATCAGAGATAATGGGGAATTGTTTTAAACTAAATGCCAAGTTTCGTTAAAACCTCTCAAAAGCAAACCTTGATTTGATAAATTTTTCCATATGAAAAGAATACATTAGCAAATGAGTGGGTTTGACTATCTTAGAGGCATTATTCCACTTAATATTGTTATGCTCTTGTGTTGTAAGGAAATGTAAAAGAACATTCAATTACAAGTTTAAAGAAAGACCAGGACTTACATTCTGTAAGGACACATGTGAGATTGACTTTTTATTATGTGAACGAACTTTTGCTAATAGAGTAAACCTTTAAATGTCTCAGAGGTTTTCCATCAAAAACATGCCTTCAAACTTTGATAGCCATGAACCTCTTATCACTTGTTTTCTGAGAGTTGGTGATGATCAGTTAGAAAGTTTTCAAACTCCAGAGTCATGACACTGCATTATCCACTTTGCCAGTGGCATCTGTCTGAAATAAGGTTAGTGTGCTCCAGCACAGTGCTAGAGGCATCTACTGCCAGAAAACCAAACAGATTCGGACCTTATCTTTAGGCATTGTAATTTTTTATTTATCTGAGTCTTACTATATGCCCAGAAAATTGAGTTTCCCTGTGAATATGTCTAAGCACGTCAGGGAAGAACCCTATAGAGAACAACATTTTTAACAAAAGCCTTGTAATAATATATTGATTAAAGTTAGATACAGAAGTAAGTATTAAGAATAATACTGAAGTTAACTCTGAAAATGTGTTTTTAACCTTACCAAAAGAACCTCAGGGCCTGGCCACCACTGCCAAATTACAAACACGAACCATGGCCCAAAGGGATGATGCAGTGAGCTACTTGGGAGGAAACACCTGTTCCCCTTACCCCCTCAGGTTACAGCATCGGGAAACTCTCGGACTGAGGACTCGTATGGAGCTATGTAGTGCTTCTGTCACAGCGTTTGCGTGCCCAAGAGTGTTCACACTAAGAATATGCTTGTGCTTCAGAATCCACCACAGCATGAAATACTTAGAGCAGCTGTGTGGCCTGTCCCTGAAAGCATGGAGTTTAGCGTAGCCTCTATCCTGTGCTTTAAAACTGGACCCTGCTTGCAGACCATGGAAAGGGGGAGCTGGGCCACCACTGTACCGCAGCTGCAACCAGCCTTTGTGGCAGCTTTTTGGCCACTGGGCCTTCAATGGTATTTAATATATGTATGCATTGTGTATACCATGTCAATTGTGACTAGTAAAGGTGAGAGATGTTTCCTTGCCATAACAATGAACTTCAGCTACAAAAGAACAAAAATAGCAAGCACTACCTGTTTTCCTTTGAAGGCACACATGCTTTTAGAGCAATCTGATTCTCAGCATACCATCAGAAACAAGAACTCTTGAACATATATTCCAGATCCCACAAGGTTCAGGTTTACAGAGAGTTTTTCAGCTTTTCAGAGAGTTTTTCAGCTTTTCTAGACACAATGAGCCAGACTTGTCAAAGAATAAGATCAAATAGGTTGTGCCCTTGTATTCTATCACGGGCACAGGCTTGACATTATTCCTTTCCTACTGAAATCTCACCTGTATTATCTTCAGTTCTTGTTTGAGCTGATGCAAAACAACATCTGGAAGAAGCTTGCCAACCATTCAAGTTTCATATCTTGACATACAGGTCACAGGTATCAGCAGTCAATACTACCATACTATGTATGAAAGGATTTTTCCTTGAACTTGAGAGAAATGCAGCAGTCACATGAAAAACCATGTCAAGAAAAAGGTAAATAAACTAAAATTTGATTGGTCTCTAGATGCATATGTGCAAAGGAAACAAACAGAAATGAAGTTTCATATATTGTATCAGTTTCTGTGTTTTAATCCTACCTCCTGAGTTTATCGACTAGCTCTTATGAGATAGCTTGTGAATGTCAGGAAGTCTTCTGATGAAAAGAATAAAACAAAAGGCTTCGGGTTTTTTTCCTTTGAAGTTTTTTTCCTTTTTTTTTTTTTTTTAAGGAAGCATATAGATTACAAAGAATCAACTCAGGTATTTTTTTCCCCCCCTTTCTTCCTTTTATTGTGGCTTATTTGATCAGAAGCTGTGTCAGTAAAGTGTAGGCGCAGCACAATGATTTTGCTGGAAAACCTAAGGATTAGTTTAATGCTGGTACTTGTCTTGTTTAGAGCTAGAAGGTACAATTCAAAATTCTAGAGACACTGCCGAAAAATTAGTGATTGCATGTGCTTTCACAGCTTCCTTAATAGTGTTACAAAAAATATTAAGACTTTCAAAGCTGCTCCTGAAAGACAAATAGATTTTTTTCCTGGGAAGGGTAATTTGTTGACTCATACCTTGCACTAGTGTCTTCTGAAGATTCTTTAAAGGGGCTTTGAAGTAGGACCAAGATAAATGTCAATATCCTGAGCAAGTCTATATATTAATTCCTCTGAATTCCAACAGAAAACTTTGGAAACATATAAAAGGCCAAAAGACAGGAATGAGACTTATAACTGCATTCATTAAGAGAATGAGCACAAGCAATTAAGTTTACTGAGCTCCCTGACCTTTGATTTGGGAGATCCTTGATAACATAGGATATAATACATAAATGCAACTACAGTTATGCTATCAAAACCAGAATAAGGCTAAAATCTTGATCCTTTGTAAGAGCTAAACAGAATTTCACGACATGGCACTGAATTTCAGAAACCATAATTGCTTCAGAAACCTTAATTGCTTAATTTTGAGTAGTTTCCATTCTGAGTTGATGAAGCGTCACGATATGAATAAATGTTTGGAATACTCAATTGCTTCTGTAATTAATCCATAGCATGCAGTTACTACCTCTCTAGCCCTGTGTAAGAGCTATACAACTAAACGTATTACTAGTTGAAGAGTGGTTCTGGGAGATTAAGACTAGGAGTTGAGAATATAATGCATGCATTAAAATTACATAATGTTAATGCTCTTTTAAAGAGTAATTTCTGTGGAGGAATTTAAGAAACATTATGGCTTACAAAATTGATGGATGCAAAGTTTAAGGTTAGACCTGTTATCAGTGCTGGAAATTTTTTTTCTAATCCAAATTTGACAGCATTTCATAGCTTTGACTTTCAGTTCTCCATGTTTCCTTAGAGCAAGATCCACAAGATACTTTGCTGGTTAGATCTCTTCTCAGCTTATGCCCTTCGAAGCACATGTGTTATCCAAAGCTCTAACTGCCCTGTTCTAATTTAGCTCACAGCTACTCAAATTTTCAAAAGCACAACAGCTACATTGTGTACAGGGAGATGTTAGGTTATGGCTGGACTTGATGATCATAAGTTCTTTTCTAACCAGGTGATTGTATGGATCTCTGATACATCGCTACTGTTTCACCCTGGTTTTCCTGCTATGGTACTTATACCTCTGCTTATTCTTTTCTGTGCTAGTTTTGTTTTTCTTTTTCCTGGCATATTTTCTATTGAAAAAATCCTTTAACTTGGCAAGTTTGTTTCATGGTTATATTCTTTAAATGTAAATGTGAATGTATGCATGTTCTCAACTGTTACAGGTTGTTTTTGCAGTTATGAAAAGCTCAAAGGTATGGAGGCCTCCTCCTTTAGCTGAAGCACAAATCTCTGTACAGACCATACTGGACCTAAGTCCTGTGGCTGCTGCCTGTGACTGAGGCAAGAAAAACTGCAATGAAACATTCTGTCAGAGATGGTAGGGTATAAAGTCCCCTTTCATTCCCCTGCTGAGAACTGGGACTGTTGTATGCGACACAGAAGTGTCTACGGTAGAGTTATCAAGGAATGGAGCATACTGTGCATACTCCAAGGGTGACAATCCACTCTTCAGAGTCTTTCAAATACTACAATTTTCATTGGCTTAAAATTTCTTCCTTCATGGCAGTAAACCTGTGCTAAGAAAAGTTGAATGGATTTTATGTTGCACATTTTTATTAATTGCCTGTCCCCTGCCACTCTTAAGTGGTTGTAACAACAGAGGAATCCAGTTTATTTCCCAGCAAGTTTCAAGAGCTTCAACATAAATTTAATTTTTATGGGGGTGGACTGTTTAATTCCCCCCCCCCAGATTTTTAATGGAGATTAAGTACTGTTATCCAAAATACTGATTCAGCTCTGGATCCCCATGACTGCTTAATAACTTCACTACCTATTGTAAAGCACACTTTCCAAATTACTGCATAAAAATCTTTCAGGTTATCTCTACTGTAGGAGTGACATATAAACACCTGATGCTGATATTTATTTCTTACCACATGGATACCATATCATCATTACCATCAAACAGGAATGTCTTACAATAAATAAGTTATCAGGACAACTTGGTCTGCATTTTTGTGTTTTCATGTTAAGTTCTATAATGGATAATTCTGTGAGGATAGGAAATTCTACAAACATATTTCACATTTCTCCACAGTACCTTAAGACACTCCTCACTTGAATTTCAGCTGCAATGGTTGCTAAATAATAGCTGAACAGACAATTTTTATAAGGACTTCCTTGTTACTTTGGTTGACTCTTGCCCTCCGAAAGCTTTCCAATTTCTTCCTCCTGTAAAAAACTAATGAGGTCCTTTCTGTACTGCTCCATATTGTCAGTCATTCCTCATTGCAGTGGTCCTTTAAAAAACTTTTCTGTCAAATAAAAGGTGTTACCTTGATACACTGAAATAAATATATTCATTCACCCTAATTACAAAACCAGTTCCTCTTTATAACTCTGTAAAATCCATTTGGATAAGTGGTAGTCTAAGTTATAATCTAATTTTAGCACACAACATTTTCCAATTTTTTTTCTGTTCATTTTTCTGTTGGGAGCAGTATTGTTCACTACATAATAGCAATTATACTTAGTATACATTTCTTTTCTATTTCTGTATAATATTTTGAATAACTCAAAACTTAAGCAAAGAAATAAAACAGGCCAACAGCTGTGAAACTCTATAACCTGTGTTTCCTCACTAAAGAAACGTTGAACTAAGCTGCTAATCTGGAGCTTTTGGCACATGCAATTTCACACTGATTTTGTGATGCTAAATAAATTGATATCTAAGTACATAGAAGGTAGAGCTGAAGAAATTTTATATTTAAACTTCTTTCTATGGTACTGCGCACGGAAATGCCAGCTTGAGGTTTGTGGCACTCCAAGACGGTTTTTCATTAAACATTTCTTTTGACTAAGTTTCAATGTATGCACCTACTCACGTCCAGGAGCTGAAGAGTCATAACCTCTTAGCTTCAGAATTTGGAAGAACAGCTCACAGGCAGTGGCATTCTCTGTCACACAAATAAATCAGCAGTTGATTGCATAAATGGTTTTACAGAACCATGCAAACCTTAGCAGAGAAAAAGCTAGGCAACTGCTTAATATTAAAAAATTGGTTTGGTATTTTATTCTTGATAACTGCCTGTAGTGTTGACAAACTGTACTTAAAGCTCTTCATTTTGCTGTTGAACACATGCCCTTGATCTCAGTTCCTACTGACACTGCAGATATTGGTTCCAGCTGCTTCTACTCACACCATATGACTCCACAGGATATTCTCTATATTCCTCATTCTACGGAGAGATCCTCGGTCCTACTCCAACAGAGTAAACTGAGAGGCCTGTTTCTGAAGGCAGGTGGGAATAAGATGCAGGGTGGCCTACATGTCTGTAATTTCCTAGGCTGGCTAGGAAGGATGAGCCAACAGATTTGAGTATTTGATTTTGTTAGTTTAAGTAATCATCAGGAATCATAGAATCATAGAATGGTAAGGTTGAAAGGGACCTCAAGGATCATCTAGTTCCAACCCTCTGCCATAGGCAGGGACACCTCCCACTAGTACAGGTCACTCAAGGCCTCGTCCAACCTGGCCTTGAACACCTCCAGGGAGGGAGCAGCCACACCTCCCTGGGTAACCTGTGCCAGTGTCTCACAACCCTCACTGGAAAGAACTTCCTCCTAACATCCAGTTTAAATCTCCCCTCTGCCAGTTTAAACCCATTGCCTCTCATCCTGTCATTACAAGACCTTGTCAATAGTCCCTCCCCAGCCTTCCTGTAGGCTCCCTTCAGATCCTGGAAGGCTACTCTAAGGTCTCTTGGAAGCCTTCTCTTCTCCAGGCTGCAGAGCCCCAACTCTCTCAGCCTGTCCTCANCTGGATTTGTGCTTGTAATTCTGCCTACCCAGGTGCAGGACCTTGCACTTGGCCTTGTTGAATTTCATGAGGTTGGCCTGGGCCCACCTCTCCAGCCTGTCCAGGTGCCTCTGGATGGATCTCTGCCCTCTAGCAAGTCGACTGTGCCACACAGCTTGGTGTCATCTGCAAACTTGCTGAGGATGCCCTCAATTCCCCTGTCCATGTCACTGACGAAGATGTTAAACAGCCTTGCTTATTTTTAAAAAAATAAACCCCCAAACTGCTCAGCTGTACTTTCGCATTAAATCTGCATAATTGATCACACTTTTCATAATAATATACATAAAAATGCCAGCATAAAGCAGGGAAGGGAGAAATTAAACTGATACTAGGACCATGGTTAGGACAATGAGCAGATCTGATGATGAAAGCAACTCTGACTACTCTACACATCCAAGGCCTATTCTTGCAAGGGAAAAAAAATCCCAAATAATGACAATAAAGAACCCAAACAAACAAAACCCACAACAGAGCTTCAGGCAGAATGCCATGCACTAGCCACAGGCCTACACACACCCATGAATACCCTTCCTTGCTACCTTAAAGGTAGTCCATCTCTCATAGAATCAATTCTTCAACTGTACTTTTGAAGTACATTCCTATTTTGATTATTCTTCGGCATTTAACTGCAAGAATTTCTAAACTATTTCTGGCTATGCTACCTAGAAAATATAAATTTTTGACCTTTAATGGAAAATAAATATTTTCCCACTCTGTGTGTGTTTGTTTTACAAACTTTGCTGTGATTTCTGAAGCGTATTTGCAGGAAAGCTTCAGTTTAGCACTGCACTCACTGAAATCTACAGGAATTTTGGTTAATTGAACTACACAGGTTGCAATATTTTCCTTCTAAATAAAAGCAGTAATACAAACAGAGAAATTAAATATGCTAAGGTCACCTAAGAAGTCAGCAAAGTACTTGGCCTCCAAAGCAGCAAAATTCAGCCTACTGTGACATGTTTAAGAATACTTAAGACCCATGGCATTAAGTGGATTCATAATTTTTTGACCAAATATGCTTCAAGCATCCCTCTGAATTCAGGTGGATATTCTGGCTCTGTATTTTTTAGTTCAGTCAAACTAAATATTTATAGTAGGAAAATGTGGACTGAAATTTTCCATACTTATGATGGTTTGGGAGTTCTCCGCTCCCCCCCAGTTTGTAAAATGACCCAGACTAGAACTCAGCTGGTTGGAAGTTAAGGACTGAAGCTCTATTTACAGCTTAGTACAATATACAAGCAAATATATACAGTATATACAGGAATATTTACAGAAATATACAAGAGAAAGGCAATACAGAAACACAACTCTCCTCCCAGAAATCAGAGACTCCAGGAGGGGCTTCCAACCACCCTTCCACCTTCTCCCCACCCCTATACCTTACCCCAAGGTTTGCCTTACACACAAGGTAAGTTTGGAGGATCGGCCAGGGGGCTTAGAAGGAAAAGTGGTTAGTGAGGTCACTTGGCAGAGTGGAGGAAGCCAGAAGCTAGACTGCCCGAGACGCTGTGTCTGAGAGACTGAGCCCAAGTGGCTTATCTTTGTTTTATATTCTTTTCTTAAACATCTCAGCAAGCCTATGAGTGAAGTAGACATCACCATCGTTTCCTTTTCACAGCCTAAAATTTTTCTCTATTAAAATACTCCAATTAGCCTCAAACCAGCACAATACTGATTTTTTCTTATTTTTTCAAATTCATTTTTTCTTAATCACTGTAAATGTTGATTTTACTTTGGTCTCTTTCTGTAGTCCTTTATTTTCTTTGTCCACAGATAAGGTGTTTACCAATGTACTAAAATTTGCACTTTTAGATTTTTTAAAAATATATAAAGGAACTATCACCTTTTATTCTATCCAGTTTTTTTGGGGGGGAAATTTTTCATTATGGATCAAAACCATTGCTTAAGAAAATACAGAATTAAAGATTAGCCCATTAGTGTATAGGAATATAAACTGTCATTAAGCTTATCGAACCACATTAGTTGTAACTCTAAGGTCTGAGTCCCAGACAAATCTTTCCTTCCAAATGCCGAGCAGGAAATAGAGTGAGCCACAAAACTACTTTCTCGTTTTTGAAGGGTAACTGAATGACATCCACACCAGGACACCAAGAGCAGACTGCCTTTTTGAGGGGAGAGCTTCCTAAATGTAGGTGTGCTGAATTTGTACTAAAGGTACTGTGAAAGCTCCAGGAAGTTATAGTTTTCTTGTCAAGGCTTCACCTCGTGAGAAGCAGTGAGTTAGAGCAGAGAAGACAAACATGTTTGGTGTCGGTATTCCACTGTAGATAAACCCAGATGTTGAAGGAAAAGCCTCCTGAAAGAGATCTTGTCAATGATCACCACTGGATTTACCGGGCACTTGTAATCCCCACAAGCTCTTGATTGTGACCTTTGTTCTTTTTGGTGTTTTTCCTTAATTCCACAGTGATTTGTTTGCTTTTGTTTCATTTTTTAGAAACCAGATTATTATCTCATTCTTCATTTCTGACACCAAAGAAGAAATCCTATTATTACCTAACAGAGAATCCTCCATTCCTGGCTTTACCAATTGATTTTTGTGGTGATGTTTGGCAACAGTGTGGCAAGGCATAACAAATTGCTGTCTCTGTGGATTAAAAGGTCTGAGAAACTTGTAGGTAAATGGGTTTACTGTTTGAAATACTGTATATGGAGACTTTAAAATTAAAGAAATAATCGGCAACTCTTAAGTTTCTGAGCATCAGTTATTTTGCATCTTTATCCCATTTTTAATAGACAATGAGTTCAAAGAAGTGCCACTTACAATTTTCAACACAGACCTAGAAAGAATGTCCATCAGTATGTCTTTAATAGGCATTGTATTTCAGATTGGCTCTCTGAAAATAGTGCAACTTGTTTTCATGCAGATTCTCATTTGTATTCCCCTGGAAGTTATTTTTCTACTAGTACTTTGAGGAGAAAAGAGGCAATGAATAGAATCTACTGTAAAATGAAAAAAGACATAATGAGAATTAACTTTTCAATATCATCACTTACCTAATATAACAAATATTAGCTGACAATTATATGTCCTCTTTTCTTGATTGTGGCTGTAAATCAAAGGGGGAAATGCCACAATATTAAGTAACTGCATTTCATTATGTCTTCCAAAGGATCAACAACCCTTCTTCAACATATACCTGAAACACATTAAATTAGAAATAAAATTCAAATCATATATTTACTAAAATATTTCCATTTAATCACACAAGCAGGACTTGTAAATAACAGAGTTCAAAGCTTTGGAGCAGATGGTCTTTCTGTTTTAATTCTTTATCTGATCTGCTGTAGGCCAGTAAATCTCTGAGTTTCATTTGCTTTATTCAAATCCCTTGGCTATTCAGGACACGTTGTGTCAAAGCATTCTGCTCTGGAATTTTATATATGCTCCCATATTTAAATTGAACATACAGTATATATACATAGTGAGTAAATATACACACAGACAAAGAACAGCATGATAAAAAACAGAACACTGAAAGAAAAAATACTTGTCCCTGATGACTTATTTAATTACTCTGCACATACATTATGTGTGTGCATATAGGTACAGAGAGAAGATGCAGGCACTTAAGGAAGAGGCCAGGTTTCAAACAGTGCTTATTAGAAATTCAAAAGCAAAATTCTCACTATTTTAAAAATAATTCACTACACCAATTTTAATCCAGCACTTAATAAATATATTTTACCAAAATAGGATTCCATTGGTTTAACTTCATTGCTTCTAATCACTTGCACTAACACAATGCTCAAAGCGTCGCACATAGTAGCTGTGCCAAGTTCATTTGGGCTAACTGTTTAGAATTAGTAATATTGTTTTTAAAGGATTTAGCTTTACACTGCCTTGTAGCATGAATGGCATAGCCTCTTTCTGAAAACTTTATGGAGTTACAAAGCTGGTCTGAAAAAAAACACAGAACTTCTCGACATCTTCCATTTCCAGATGTGACTGTAGAACCATACAGTGAGAGACACATCACCTAATATTGAGTTACTCAGCGACACAAGTTCAAATGCCTCTTCCCTTTTTAATTTCATTCAAGAACAAAATCACATGACCCTGAGACTCACTGGCAATATACACATCCCTATATATAGCTTGAGATTTTCAAAGACATCCTCTTAAGTTTGGTGCCTGGAATGCACAGATGGACTCTTTGATAAATTCATTACCCTTAGTGGTGTTTGGATTAGGTCAGTGGAATCTGGAATTGGAAAAGGAAAAGAATTGCAAGACATGTATCTCCCTCTCAGCACTTGTGCTTTAAAGCATGTTTCTGATGAAAATAACTAATTATATTTTTTCCCCTAAACACCAGTTATTTTGTTACCAAAATCCATCACAAACCAGTCTATTTGTTTTGTTACATGCAAATATTTTTAGCATTTACTACGGAATGTCAGGATAACTGTGATAACAGCCTTTGAAAAGGAAAGGGAAAATCTGGGTTATGTGTGAGCACTGATGGACAGAAATCTCAGCCATGGAGGAAAAATAGTTTTGCCCTACTTTCTGAGCAGATGAGAATTAGAGAGAGAATGAGCAACTTCCCATTTTAGGTCAATATTTTCACCCAGGGAGATCTCAGAAAAACACACCATCTTTTGGCACGTGGCAATCACGTCCATGGAGGCAAGGACTATCCTGTGTGACCCTTGACACTTTACTAAGTAAAAACAACTGCCACTGTTCATATATTAATTAAAATAAGTCATGAAGAAATCTATAGGAGGTGAGATCAAAATTTTGCATGGGCTTTGCTGCCTACTTGCTCAGATTTTAGTTCACAGAGGTACATGAACCTCCGGCCATTCAGTCACTCTCTTCTCAGCTCATCTGTCTTATCCAGCTCCCTATTACAGACACAGACAAACAATAAATGTACTTACGACTTCTTTGTTCATGAGAAATAAAAAGGAACATTAAATGCCAGCATTTGTTAAACAATTATATAGTTTTGCAAACATACATTATTCACCTAGAAAAAGAGTGTGAGACCACTGCAGATAACATAATGAGTGCCCAAGTGACAGGACAAAGAATCTCAGTGCTTTTACCACCATACATTGTCCACGTAACTGAATAAAAATCCCATGGGATTTCGTAAACTCTTTATGTAAACTCAGTCGAGGACTTCAATTTACTTGTTGCTTAAGAAAAAACACACCTGCTTTACTGCAAAAATAAAAACACAATAAATTATACCAGCTATGATCAAATGAAAGTGAAAATAGTGGGGAAAACATCTCTAGCCACTCATGTGTATCTACGTGCTAGTCATTTGAGAAGTCACTACTTGCAGTTTCCTTGAGAAGTCTTTTCTCAACTTTTATGGGCACTGCTGGTAACCTTGAATGAAAAAGAGAACTACACTGGAAATCTCAGGAAATTAAGCAGAAAGTCTGTTTCAAGTCTTTCAAAAAACCTGTGGCTGTATTGATCATAGCAATTGACTGAACTTGGTGCACTAGGGGACTTTGATACACAAAATTTCTATTTTCCTTGTGCTTAGGGAAATCATTGCAGCATTTAGACTGTTTATAAGCCAGGCACTTATCCAAAATGACTGCCACCTTGGAAGTGACTGCCAGCCTTAGCTATGAATGTCATTGGTTCATTTGGCCTCATCAAACCTTTCTCATGTTGTTACAAACTGATCACGTATTTTGTGAGGATGTGTAGAATTTGCAGTATTTGATTTAAAAATCTTGAAAAGCTTGCAATTGATAGTTTAATTGTAGCACAGGACGGCAGGTTATCTCTCTGACAAACTACATGGATTTTGACCTCCATTCCAGCAGCATCATAGGAGGGAACTGAAACTGGATTTGTGACAACATTGAAAGGGAAAGAGGGAAAGCAGAGAGTACTTGAAACCCAGCATACAATAAAGTGCATGCAATACAAGGATTTTTTCCCACCCCACACATGTTGGTGGTGCTTGATAACAGATATTGTTGAATGAGTTCACTTTACCTTTACACCAAACAGAGCTAACACAGCTGGCCACGCAGTGTTTGACGTAGTTATCAATGCCTGGCATTTCTGCAAAAGGCTTGAAGCTGATGAAAGCTGCCTTCAGCTAAAGCCACGATAACCTGTGGTAGGCAGGTGAGCAGCTGCGTGACGCTCTCCCGGCTTACTCGACACCTGGTGCATCCAAGTTTCGCCTTGTTTCTCCGCTGGAGTATCAGCACCCGCTGAGCTCGTCCAGTTTGCTCACACCTGAGAAGGTGATGGTGGCTGGCAAAGGGTTAGACTGCCGTTAACTTCATGCAGAACTGTGTTCCTCGGTGACTACAGGTGGGCCAGAGCTGGGCCACCACGCATGTCCCGGGGGGGCCAGCCGGGAGCGCCTCAAGCGCCGCGGGCGCCGNAAACCGGTGCAGGGGCGCAACAGAGCTGCAAGCCCCGAGAGCTGCAAGCCGCGGGTACAGCCCTCGGCAGAGCCTTGCGGACGCTCCAGCCAAACGTGACACCGACCGAGAAAAAGCGTGTGGAAGTGTGGGAGAGCCACCAGGTCCTGGAGCTGCTTTCTTACGGGTCTCTCCCCAGACGCATGTTACCTGGGTTTAATTAGGATTGCACAGCATGTCTGTCCCCATCTGCCTACATCCATAGGCTATCGCCTGCTCTTCGTAGGTATCTTACAGTTTACAGGCGTAGTGCTGCATTCTCTACATTTCTAGTTGGCCGTCATTCATATTTATGCCACGATTAAATATTGGATCGAAGGTTGAACGCTAGCGCAGATGGGTTATATTTTTAATATACAACCTTAAAATAGACTGTTTTGTAAACTGCAAGTGTCTAAATTTCTCGGTGCAGCCTCCCCTAGCCATGCAGCCTCTCCCCCCCCCCTTCCCCCCCAGATCATAATAATGCTGCAGATTGTA
>VWYK01096705.1:0-13962 GCA_013399775.1 Semnornis frantzii
TGGTGAGACCTCACCTGAAGTATCAAGTCCAGATCTGGAACCCTCAGCACAAAAAAGTCATGAGCCTGCTGAAGCCAGTCCAGAGAAGAGCTGTAACAATGATCCAAATGCTGGAGCACCTCTGCTACTAGGACAAGCTGAAAGAGTTGTGCAGCCTGGAGAAGAGAGGGCTGCAGGGGTAGCTTACTGTGGCCTTTCGGTATCTGAAGGGGGCCTACAGGAAAGCTGAGGGAAAACTTCTTAAGCAAGGCTCGTTGCAACAAAACAAGGAGTAATGATTTCAAAGTGAAAGAGGGTGGATTTAGAGTAGATCCAAGGAAGAATTTTGTTACATTGAGGGTGGTAAAACACTGGCATAGGTTTCCCAGAGAGGTGGCAGAAGCCCGGAAATGTTCACGGTCAGGTTGGACAAGGCTCTGCACAACCTGTTCTAGTTGAAGCTTGAAGATGTCCCTGCTTACTTCAGAGGAATTGGACTAAATGACCCTTAAAACTCTCTTTCAATCTAAAGCCTCTTATGATTTATTCTATGATTCTGAAGTTATACCTTTTTCAAAAATCCTTAAATCTTATTTTAGTGTAAAGGTAATGAAATCCACTGAATTTGACACTCAATTTGAAACTTTCTTTTGCTCCTGACTTACATTTATCCTGGCTACTTTCCATTGATATGCTCCTTGCTTCCATATTTGAGAAAGAACAACTGGCATAAAGGGAAGCAGTTAAAAAACCTTTTTGGAAACAAAATGCCAGCAGGCTGGACTTTCTGCCAAGTGCCCATGGCTTCTCAGGACAACTAAGCAAACAGCCTTGTTTCTGTTAGGACATCTGCAACAGCAGAAATGTCATCAAATCCATCAAGAGTTACTGACCTGCCAGAACCAATGTCATAAAACAAAATTAAGGCACATTATCCAGTTAAAAGGATTTCTGAGAGCAATTTACAGCAGCAATCTACACATGCTTACCCAGAGCAGTATGCCATTAGCAGTGCTCTGTCACAGCTGATCTGCCATCTTAACAGCCCTCACTTTGCTTAGAGTTTCATGGTGTGGAGAGCACATCTGTGGGCTGAACAATCTGCACTCTTGTTAGTAAACACCGACTCCCGTTCCAAACTCTTAATTTCAAAGTGCTGCTTACATCTCTTTGGAAAGAAAACCTGAGTGACTTTCATTCAACTGTACTCATCTGCAGCAAATTTTGCTCTAGGTAAAGCTAACACATAATTACAATCGCCCATCCAGAAAAGCTGGGGAAAGGAAAGAGAAAAGGGACGTAAGGCAGTAAGGATTTTTCCAAGAATCCAGAAACCAGAGAACAAGAGTGATTGGAAACCCGTGGCCATAGTTTCTTCTGACATGTATCTGAGCCCACACATACATATACATGTGCATGGCAAGCCAAGGCTTTAAATGATAAGAGGGAATTACCAGATCAAGATGACCTTCACTTCTGAACACAACAGTGCTTACACTATCAGAGGCATCTTAAGTGATGTGGTCTGGACTTGGCTCCCTTTCTTGGTCTATTCACCCCAGCAAAATCAGCTACTGGATAAACATTAGAGAGATCCTTATCGCGGGGACTTGACTACCTCAGAAAATCAGTTGCCTGATCTGACAGTGGTTTAGAGAATAAAATTTCCCTCTCCCCCTGGATTTAGGAGAACCACATAGATGGCGAACAGTAGCCCTCTCCCAAAGACTGCTATCTTTTAGTTAACCAGCCTAGAAGCCTGTAAAAGGAACTGCAAGGAGCCAGTAATTAGCTCATCATTGTCAAAAAACCCCAAAGGCTACAAACACAGAGAACATTTCCAGAGGAAGTGATTACCCAGACATTCACAAGACAGATAGTTCCCCTTCACAGCAAAGTTGCAAAATAAAGTCTATAAGGCTGAAGTGAAGGAACTGAAAATGAATTAAAAGGGTTTAGAACGGCACCAGTATAAAAACGTGAGCTACAGATTGGCCAAATATCTGTATTTTTCAGGTGATAAATACTGCAAATTTATCAACAGAGAACCAAATCATCATATTTCAAAAAGCTTTTTCTCTCAGCATGAAAAAAAAAATATTTATACAGCCCATCAAGCAAACACTGAATCATTCGGATTTCTCCAGACTGGAAAAGCAGGTGTCTCTCTGAGGATAATCTGTACAAAATTCAAGTGGATCAATATGATCCCCTGAAGATTTAGACAAAAAGAAGGAAAAAGCCAAGCCAGAAAAGCACCATGCCAAAATCAAATAAAAACTATTAACGACATAAAGTTTTTTTTGTCTAATAGTGACAATATGTGCAAACGAACTCTGTAAAAGCAGATTAGGTTTTTTTAACAGTTCACTTCATCTAAACTTCTCTAGCATCAAGGGTGAAGGAAGAAGAACATATGCATCAATTAGACTTCTGCTTATTAATAGCCAGTGGCTTGTGACTTCTGTTTTCACCAAATCAAAACTTTTCTAGGAGAGAGTGTAGAGGAGTCATTAGAGGAGAAACATCAGTGGTACTAGCAGGAGTAGAGGCAGAAGGGATAGGAAACTTCAAAGACAGATGAATAAGTGATTGTGAACAGGAAACATTCTCACCATCATCTCATTCACCTGAAACAATGGTTTACTTTCAGTAGTACCTGAAAACCATTCCTGGGAGAGGTGGTGTGAGAATTAATATACATAATTTCCTTGACATCTTTTACATCAATATACTCTGTGTGCAAACCAAGTAGGTGTTTTGACTGCTGATCTAGGAAAAAGAGTGCAGTCTTTAAATCAGAGTTCTTTTTTTTTCCCCCTGCCCAGCATGGCCAGTAACAACAATTTAATTTTTAATTGGCATTTATATAGACTCTGCAAAGTGCTTAGCTCTTTGAAGAACGAAGTTCACTCACCAAGCCATACTGACTAAGAAAAAATAAGAAGCAGCTTAAGAGAAGGTGAACTTGCAATTTTGAGCGACGCTTGCTGAAGGTGCTATAGAACAGCCTTTTCAGTACTGTGGTGTGCAGTTCTGGAGTCCCCAGCACAGGAAGGACATGGAACTGTTGGAGCGGGTCCAGAGGAGGCCACCAAGATGCTCAGAGGGCTGGAGCAGCTCTATTATGAGGATAGGCTGAGAGAGTTGGGGCTCTGCAGCCTGCAGAAGAGAAGGCTTCAAGAAGCAGGCTTATAGCAGCCTTCCAGTATCTGAAGGGGACCTACAGGAAGGCTAGGGAGGGACTGTTGACAAGGTCTTGCAATGACAGGACAAGGAGCAAAGGGTTTAAACTGGCAGAGGGAAGATTTAGACTGGATGTTAGAAGGAAGTTCTTTGCAGTGAGGGTGGTGAGGCACTGGCACAGGTTGCCCAGGGAGGTTGTGGCTGCTCCCTCCCTGGAGGTGCTGAAGGCCAGGTTGGAGGAGGCCTTGAGTGAGCTGTACTAGTGGGAGGTGTCCCTGCCTTGGCAGGGGCTTGGAACTAGATGATCCTTGAGGTCCCTTCCAACCTTACCATTCTATGATTCTATGAAATATATAAATAATTCCACAGGAAGACAAAATTCCAGGTATCAAACAGTATCCTACCTCAACCGCACAACTTTCTTTCTTAATGCAGCATCTAGAAAGGACCATCTAAAACACTCCCAAAAAAGAGCACAGATATTTGAGTGTTATCCATGAAGCTGAGATATCAGAGAGATTAAAAGGAAATCTCTCAATGTAAAACATGATTTGCAGACTCTGTTACGAAGATATATTTAAGTATTTCTTTCTTCTGTACAATTTCAATAGATGGAACAAGAACCTCTCATCAAAAAAGTGTTCCATAGTAACTACATATACAAACTCCTTTACAAACCACAAGCAGAAAGGTGAGGGAGGGGAGAGAGAACAACTTCAAAACAGAAGTGGAATAGGTGGTGAGATTCTTTGCTTCCCTCCAAAAGTAACAAAAGAAGCTGCAGTGAAGTGGTGGTGACAACATCAAAACAAGGTTCACAGTGATGGGAAAAAAAAAACCAACAACACTGCCAGGTCCTTTGCAAAGGGCAGTGCAGCTCTTCTACCACAACCACCTGAAGCAGCTATGCTATGAGGAAAATGTTTTCTACATCCCGCTCCTGTTCTCACAAGCTCTGGGCAGTTCAGCAAACACTTACCTGCTCCAGGTAAACATGAAATAAAACTGATAAAGGGTTCATTTGCTTTTTGCTCTGACTAGCAGCATCAATTACCAGTGAGGTACTAAAATTGCCAGGCCACCTCAGTTTACTTTTCCATGTTAATTAGCAATAGAGGTCAACACAATAAACCTTTCATCAGGGACATAAACCAATGTGATCTGACCCACTCTGGATGTAGTTACCTGTATGCTTTCACTGCTGTCAAAAATCAATCTATCCCCTCACATGTTTCCATTGCCCATCACCACACTTCTAAGGCTGATTCTCACAAACAGAGCAGACTGAAGCCCACTCTAACCTCACATGGATAGGAGTGGGCACATCCTTGGTGCCCCTCCCACTGGGACCTACAGCCACAGATCCATTTGCTATGTTGGGGCAGGGCACCAGCCTAACTAAAAGGGATCTCAGAGGCAGGAGAAGCAGAGAGGAATTAGTTTTCAGCTCGATCAGTTCTCTGACCTTTAGAACAGCAGCCAATTTAAAGAATGAGCATGCTGGTAATTTGCCTGTATAAATGAAGGGGATAGTGTGTGTGGGGGGGAAACAGAAGGGCACAACAGTAGCACAAACAGGCTGCAGTACCAAATGCTGCATTAGTTGCAAGCAATCATCAATTGCTTAAATTTATATTTTCATGCAGAGGCATGATTCATAGGAGGAAGTGGAGGTACTGTTTTGTTGGTTTGTTTTTTTTTTAATTAGACCAAGGGATACAGTTGGGGAGGATGAGGAGAGAACAAGCCATGGCCTCCCCCCTCAGTGGGGTGGCTGTAACAGCAGGGGCTGAGCAGCAGTAGAGGACAGTCATACTGGCAGGCCTGTGGGGTGAAAACACCAGGGGAACTATGGCCTCACTCAGTTTTCATGAGTGCACCAAAGTGAATGCTTCATGAAGTCATGGCCTCAGGTCCCAAACAAAACAAGCCCTTCTTACATGGTCTTTCTGCAGACCACCATAAGCCTGTTGTTTCCATTTAAAAATTAACAGCTTAGCCCATGTACAACAGGATGATGTGCCAGCTGCTGAGGCACAAAACTCTTCCTGGGACTATACAGCCATCAGCTTTTGGAAACTCAGGGCTGCAACAGCGTTAAAAATGTCTGCTATTCTAAGGCATGACTCACCCTCCAGCCATGCAAGGAGTTAGGCTCATTTGTGCTCCTGATTTCCTGGGGAGCAGGATCCTGGCACATCCCGGCAACCATTCCTCTCTCTGCTCACAAGGTCAGAGACGGCATGCCAAACCAAGGTGCATGCCTGAAAGCCTTGCAGTCCCCAGGGCCTACTTGTCAAGTCCCCAGAGCAGCACATATTTTCACCTGAGTGTGCAAATCCCCACATGGTCTGCTGCAGAGCAAACACTTTACCTCCTTCCCTGGGCAGGGACCTGGATGCACAAAGCTACTCCAAGTGCCTCACTTCTCTGTGAGGCTGAAAATTTCTTCTCACAAATGTAATCACCCAACCCACCGGCAATGAAGAAAGATGCTTTCAAACTTAAAAGGCTTATCAGCTGTACTTAACCACTCCAACCATGATGTGCAACAGTAATTTTGGAAGGTTTTAAGCACGTACAGAGCAGGGGGAGCCTTCAGAAACTCCAATGAGATGTCCACACAGGAGAAAGAATGTGCAGATGTTCTCATGTTACATTGCCATTAATTCAGAGAAGCCTAATATGTGACATGAAGACAGAAAATTTATATGGTGCTTACAACATACACACATACCATGTCTTGAATCTTCAGCTAATAGTGCAAACTGAATGAGTAATTTCTTGGTTTTTTTTTCTTTGCAACTTATTAATCAACCACTGTACTGGGGGACAGCAGCAATCTGAATATTTCAGCTAATACCATGGGACAAATAGACTCATGTGTTATAGCTAATCTCTGGAGCCTTTGTTAGGTCTCTTAATTTTTAGCAGCAAAGGAATCTAGAAACTACCTGATAAATTTTTATCCACTCCAACACGCCTCCTCACTGCTCTGCAACTTCCATAGTATTACTAAGGTGTAGCCTATTTCACTGTTGTAAATGCATAGCTGCATAGTAGTCTTTGCTAGAGAAATCTTTAGACCCACTCTAAGTGCATTTTATTTGTGACTGAAACAAAAGTAAGCAGCTGAGATAGCAGAAAATACATCAGACCAACTGTATGAACTGATCCTGTGGCTGAGTTCAAATGAAAGTTCTGCCTTCCACTTAAGAATCACTTGTAAATGTACAGCAGAACAGAAATTGTCTAAATGCCAACTATCTGGAGTGACCTGTACTACCACAGTTATTTTCTGCTGAATAGCAACTGCATAACCAGTTTTCACTGTTGGAGGTCATAGAATCATAGAATGTTAAGGTTGGAAAGGGTCTCAAGGATCATCTGGTTCCAACCCCCTGCCATAGGCAGGGACACCTCCCACTAGTACAGGTCACTCAAGGTCTCCTCCAACCTGGCCTTGAACACCTCCAGGGAGGGAACAGCCACAACCTCCCTGGGCAACCTGTTCTGGTGCCTCACCACCCTCACTGCAAAGAACTTCCTCCTAACATCCAGTCTAAATTTCCCCTCTGCCAGTTTAAACCCATTGCCCCTTGTCCTGTCATTGCAAGACCTTGTCAGTAGTCCCTCCCCAGCCTTCCTGTAGGCCCCCTTCAGATACTGGAAGGCTACTCTAAGGTCTCCTGGAAGCCTTCTCTTCTCCAGGCTGCAGAGCCCCATCTCTTGTAGCCTGTCCTCATAGCAGAGCTGCTCCAGCCCTCTGAGCATCTTTTAGCATTGCTCCAACAAAAAAGCACTCAAAGAGCATAAGAATTCATCTCCCCAGGATCATCAAAGGGGAAGTCACATTTGACCAACCTGATAACCTTCTATGAGGACATAACCAGGTAGACAGATGATGGTAGAGTAGTGGATGTGCTTTACCTTGATTTCAGTAAAGCATTTGACAGTGTCTCCCACAGCATCCTCAAAGCTAAACTGAGGAGGTGTGGTCTGGATGATTGAGTAGTGAGTTGGATTGGGAACTCGTTAAAGGAAAGAAGTCAGAGGGCTGTGGTCAATGGGACAGAGTCTAGCTGGAAGCCTATAACTAGTGGAGTCCCTCAGGAGTCAGTACTGGGACCAGTATTACTCAATGTATTCATTAATGACCAAGATGAAGGCATAAAGTGCACTGTCAGCAAGTTTGCTGACAACACTGAGCTGAGTGGAGTGACTGACACACAGGAGTGTTGTGCTGCCATTCAGAGAGACTTAGACAGGTTGGAGAGTTGGGCAGGGAGAAATTTAATGAAGTTCAGTAGGGGCAAGTGTAGAGTCATGCACCTGGGCAAGAACAACCCCAGGTAACAGTATAGGCTGGGGACTAAGAGCAGTGAAGGGGACGACTTGTTCTGGGCCCTCGAATTCAAGGAGGACAGGGAGCTGCTTGAGAGAGTGCAGCACAGCCCCACAAAAATGATTAAGGAGAGGAACATCTTCCTTATGAGAAGAGACTGTGGGAGCTGAGGCTTTTTAGCTTGGGGAGGAGGAGACTAAGGGGTGACCTCATTAATGTTTATAAATATGTAAGTGGTGAGTGACAGGAGGATGGAGCCAGGCTCTGCTCCGTGATAGGACAAGGGGCAATGGGTGGAACTTGAGGCATAGGAAGTTCCATGTGAGCCTGAGGAAGAATTTTTTCATTGTGAGGGTGATGGAGGAGTGGAATCAGCTGCCCAGGGAGGTTGTGGAGTCTCCCTCTATGGAGATATTCAAGAACTGTCTGGATGCGTTCCTGTGTGATCTTCCCTAGGTGATCCTGCTCTGGTAGGGGGGGCTGGGCCAGGTGATCTTTTGAGGTCACTTCCAGCCCCTGACTTTCTATGATTCTATGAGCTAAGTGGGCTTTGTGTGCTATGGGCATGGACCTAATACGCTAATTTCTTACAGAATCAAGAATTTCTCTTCATTTCTCATGGTTGCAAAAATACCTTCACAGATATTCAACCAAGCATACACCAATGTGATGCCATATTCCAGAGTGTGGGACACATTGAATGTTTTGAGGCTTAATTAAGTTTTGTTAAGGTGCTACAGTATAGAATTACTAAAACACCAAGCAGAATAGTTCCTGCTACACTGAGAGACCACTGGGTCAAAAAGAAACTCCTACAGTTGGGAGTTACAGCCACAACACTGATGGGAAGACACCGCTACAGAACGAAGGACATAGAGAGCAAATTAAAACAAAGCTAGATGTCCTGCTGCCCCCTCAACAAAAAGGAAAAAGAGATAGAACAGCAGCTAGAGGGGAGTAGAGCTTCAAATTTACCAGAAACCTTCAAGTAGTGAAGGAAGAAGGCATTTCACCATCAGCTTCCAAATCTATCAGTATTTAACAATTCCACTCTATGAAACCTCATACATCGGAACTGTGTCTTTAAAGTCTATGTAAAGTATATGCATATGCTTAAGTGCCTATACTGTGGTGCTACGGCTGTTTTGCCAAATACAATTAATAGAAGGTTGGGGAGCCTTTTTGAAGCCATCAGATCATCAGGTTATGATACATGAGTTGGGTGTAAAACAAGCACGTGTTTGACATCACATACCGTGCTTTTGGGAAGTTCAGCAATAGGCTTGAAAGGAAGACTTGCATTCAGAGCAATGCAGTAGTACTTCTAATGAGTCAAGTAATTAGCAACTCTATAAAAAGAAGGGTATCCCTGAGTGTTCAACATCAAAAGCACTACGTTCATTTGCAATTTAAAGGCCAAAATTAGCAAGATTCTGTGCGCCCTGTCTGCTCCCATTTGGAGTTGCTGGAAATGAATGACTTCCAAAACCTTTCAGGGACAGATCCAATGGAAGAAGCATTCATCTGACTTAGTGTTACCACTTCACTGAAAATACTTAAATCTCAGAAATGACAGAAGGAAAACCACTACTGAGTTCAGTGCAGAACTCCTCATTTGCAGGAAAGGCGCTTTGGGAACATAAAGTGCCACAAAAAGAAACAAAGCTCCTCCACATTTCCAACACACTGCTGTAAACTGTGAGGTCTTGTGGAAAGCCAGAGAGATCGTGGAAGTTCTTTAAAAACTTTGAAGATTCTCTGCTGAAGCTCCCATCAGTCAAACATAAATTACATACCTTATTACTGACAAAGGTCCATCATTAATTCCATCTGCAACATATGCTCATTTCTCTCAACTTCTGCTTTACCCTTCGTACTCCTCTTGACACAGACAGTGCCTGCCCTGTGTAAGCCTCCAGAATGACTGTTTTTAACATAGTATGCATACAAGAGGCAAAGATATGTATTTTTAATTTCTTAATAAGCTAAAACTTGATGCCCTTCCTCTCTGTTCAGAGTACATATTTTATATATACCCTACTTTAATGACAGTTAAAATCAGACTGAAAAGTCTTACATGGCCTTATCTGTTTTGGGTGGTCCTTGGCACACCTTTCTGCACTATAAAAGGCAACAAAGAAGCATATGAGTGTGTTGTATATCAAATCAGATCCTAATGTTGCAGAATACCACCAGGAATACTTTTTCAATGACCTTAGTAAGTAGATATAGCCAGAGAGCCACTCAGGAGTAGCAAGGCAACAATTCAGTCTCTGTACAAGCTCACGAAGACAGCAAAAGGATGGATCAAGGATAGTGCAGTTCAGTAGGTTCCCCAAACTGCAGGGAGGAACAATAGGGAAAAAAGGAGCTTTATTTCAGAAGATTTTTTTTCTCACAATCAAGGTATGCCATGTATTCCAAAAGGAAAGGGTCCAGCTTTTCAAAACATGGAAATTCCAGAAAGGGAACTCAGTAAAACTTTGACTCAGAAGGGATTTGTCCTGTTTCCATTGTTAGGATTCCACTCCTTCCTTTAAAGACCTCAGAGACAGCAGAACAACTTGTGATGCTTACAGCCTGCCACTGAACTGCTAGGTTTGGATTCATGCCTTAGAGGCTCAGGACTGGCATAACTGAATCTTCACATTTATATTTAGCTGTACATTGAAATTCATGTGCAAACCCGGAATGTATACTGACCTATGCAGAGTCTGCAGAACTCTCATTCCCTACAATCTTCACCTTTACACTGGTGGTTATTGTTTGCATGCAGAACAGCAATAAGAAGTCAGTGACATCAAGAATTTCTGTTACTGAGAGAGTATTTGTTCCTTCTCCCTCCAACCAAGTTTAGAAGCCAATTTAACTTGTTGGGATTTCACACTTCTTGTTGCCTGGCAGAGTTAATGGAAAAAAACCCCACAACTTATCTCCCATTGTGCAGACCTTAGTGATTCCCCCCTGCTTCTCACAAGAACATCTGGAAAGCAACACCATCCAAGAGGACTGCTCGAGGGTAGGAGGGCATGAGAAGGGAAAAATCCTTCTGAATGTTTGTGCTATATTTAAACAACAGACCAAAGCTTACACTTGGAGTGAATGTCTCTCTGCTGCAGGAATGAAATATTCCAAGTGCTGAAGAAGGATGCACTAAGCTTTTCATAACATGCCCCTAAGCAATGGCACTACTGCAAACCCAGACAAATGGAAAGTACAGTGCCTCTACCTTCCACTGCAATTGCTGCAGGGACAAAAAATGAAGCAAAAGGAAATTTCAGCATTGCACTAGGGAAAAATTTTTTAAATCTCCATTTTCAGCATAGACAGTTAAACTATTTTACAGAAATATCTCCTACAAAGAAGGTACAAAGAGAGCATGGAAGATACAGTAAAATCAAAGCAATTCAGACATTTCTGAAGTTGTCGTGGGTTTAAAGAAACCGACAGAGTGAAGCTCTCAAACGAATTGGAGAAAAAACACAGAATTGTATTTGGAGAGAATTTGCAGATAGAAATTACAAGGCAGATACAGAATACATAAGCGAGCCCCCTTGAATTTTCCCTCATCCCAAAACTAAATCTATCATCCCCAGTGCTCCAGTCCTCCCCCCCAGCCTCTGCAGGCCCTAACCAGGCCTATCCTTACATGTTTGTTCGATAATGCAGCTCCTGCCCTGCAGAAGGCTGGAGGGGGAGGAAAAGAGAGCGAACTGGCCTTGCCGTGAGCTTATGAAGAGATAGCAGAATTGTGGGATTGAACAACAATCTTCAAGTCCCAAGAAGACTTTCTTAACCCCGTAATTCCCAACCTGGGACAGAAGTATCTTAGTTTAGAATTCAAAAGTCACAAAATTGGAGCAATATCAGAATCAATTGTAATTAAAGACAATGAGAGCTACAGATACTTCATTGCATTGGGAAAAGAACACCCAGTTGTATACATTTTGTTAGTTAAATCCACAAATCTAGGAAACCACCTTTTGAAAAACAATCTGGCTTCATTTTTTAGCACCATCTGACCTTAATATGCTATTTGTAGAAGGTGCTGTTTCCCTCCCCCATTCTAGCAGGAGCAAAATTGTTCATGCTCTGTGTACAAAATGGCACACAGAAAAGGTCAAGACATACAGGAGGACTGCACAGAAAGCTAGCTTTTTGGAGGAGCATATTCCAGTGATGGTTCACATCCTTGTGGGGACTAGTGACCACATCTAAATTAATTTATATCAAAAGTGAGTTATTACCAAAAGAGCAGTCTGAACTGCCAGTACTACCTACAGCATTTGAGACTAACCCTTCACATGAGAGATAACAGAAGCTAATGCAGCTTATTACATGAACTAAGTAGGTTGGAGCTATGCTGACTCTCAGGGTTAGGGATCCTATAGCAGCCAAACATTAAACTTACTGTTGGAGTTAACTGCATTTGTGTTTTCCTGCAGGACCAGAGACAGTGACTTGAGGCACTGCCAATTCAAGTTAAATGGACATCTATGTGACACCCAGGTGATATCCCAGTTATCTATGGTACCAGAAGAGGTACCTCTGGGAACACTGAGGTGTGGGTTGATCTCTCTATGAAAGAGGAGAAATCCCTTTACACAGAGTTCTCTGCTGACACAGTCCTAATGCTATCACTATTTTCACATAACAAGGCCACACTATGCTGTTGGATGTAACAGAGACATGTTCATACCAAGATTATTATGCTTACAGTAACACAAAAAGCATTAAACAATGACAAACATCCTACATGTACCAGAACTCACGCTGCAGAAAGGCAAACCAGCTGATTCTTCTGTGTTTTCCCATTGTCTCAAGGAGTGACTAATCTGCAGCAGTGAGGTCAGAGGGCTTAATGTGCAAGTTCATAAGTAAGGGTAATGTTTCTAAAATGTACAACAGATTAAAGGGGAATTCCAGGATAAACCTGCATTGTTTAAAACATCACACTTTCTTTTCCTTTACTACTTTTTACATCAAGAAACAATCATACGAAGTTATGGTTACATCTTACACTTGGTATACACCAATTATGTCCCACTACTAATTAAAAAAATATTCTCTTCCTGCCTTACAGGACTTTACTTTTATCCAAACTTCTAAACACCTAATTACCTTCCAAATCAAAAGCTTGGTTGCTATAATGGGCTTAGAGATGTCTATAGTCCTCACTCACACACCTCCCTGTCAGACTTAAGCATGTGTGTTTGCACTGAAAACAGAAAATGGATAGAGTAGAAAAGTAAGTTTTGCAGGTATTGTGGTCAAGGTGGAAAGGTTTTACTAGGCACAAATCTTAGGCCTCCTGCTACATTTTTTGAGCTTAAAGCAGTGCTCAGAAATTTGTTTTCAAATGAGCTCTACAAGTTTGCTCAGCTTGAAACACCAACTGTAACGAAAGACACATCCTGCCGGTTTAGTTCACTCCTACAGCTGATTGAATAAGCCCTTTCAGTGGTTATAAGATTGCATTTTCCCAGTATATAAAAAGCTGGCTTCAAGGTTGTCGCTTTCCAGTCACTAGATGCACTGCACACACAGGGAGTACTTTTCATCTCACATTCAGTTACATTTGCGCATGAAAGTTCAACATCAATCACAACGTACAGAGCTTGTACAACAGCATCTAACTTCTACTAAGAGCTTTTTTGGTAAACCATGTCTTTCAGACCACTGATAGGTGATGCAGTGTAGCTTTCTGCTGTAATTGTTGTCAGATGATGTATTTTACAGGCCACACAATAAGTTATTAGTGGTATAAGCTTTCCTGATGTAGCAGGGAGAGTTTTAATTTAAACCTGCTTTTCTGACTCCTTACTCCATTGATAATGTAAGTGCTGTTGTACTAAAAAAATCTAATAATGACAAATGACAAAATCTTTCACTTGTTTTCTGTATAAAGCCATGAAAGGATACCACAATTGCTCTTCATGGTTATTTATGTAATATCAGGATGCAATTAATTAAGTTGGTCAGACTTTGTTCTTTCTGAAAAAGACACCATTGATCAACTTATCACAGAGAAAACTAAATTGCCATATTTATTTCCATATTCAGCAATATGCATAGTGGAATATATTGTGTAATTCATGGTTGGATTTCATGTAGTGCAGAAGTTTAAGAAAATGGCTCACCTACATGTGGCAGGTTAGTACTGTGTGTAGTTCTGGAGCTCCCAGCACAGGAAGGACATGGAACTGTTGGAGTAGGTCCAGAGGAGGCCACAAAGATGGGCTGGAGCAGCTCTGCTATAAGGACAGGCTACAAGAGTTGGCGCTCTTCAGTCTGGAGAAGAGAAAGCTTCCAGGAGACCTTGAGTAGCCTTCTAGTATCTGAAGGGGGCCGACAAGAAGGCTGGGAAGGGACTATTGACAAGGTCTTGCAATGACAGGACAAGGGGCAATGGGTTTAANAGCTTGAAACACAACAAGTACAAATAACGAGTT
>VWYK01096714.1:7265-20621 GCA_013399775.1 Semnornis frantzii
GGGCCTGCGGCCGCCTCTTGCCGGCCGGCCGAGGACGCCCAGCTGTGTCCCGCACACGGGCCTGCCGGAGCTGAGCCTGGCCGGAGCGGGGCCTGCCGCAGCGCCTCACCGCACTCGGCCTAGCGCCGGGACTCAAGGCCGCCTCCGCACGGCAGCGCATCCCGACGGGGTCGGGCAGGGCGTGGGTCACACCACAGCCGCTCAGCTGCGTTGCCCAGAGAAGCGTCGTAGCCGATGTCCTTCCATTAACCAGCTGCAGGGCTCTGCTGCCATCCCAGGCGCTGAGCAGC
Source organism: Semnornis frantzii (assembly GCA_013399775.1). NCBI lineage: Eukaryota > Metazoa > Chordata > Aves > Piciformes > Ramphastidae > Semnornis > Semnornis frantzii. The sequence goes on from VWYK01096714.1 coordinate 7,556, forward strand.
TAGGCATGCCCGTGGAGCATCAGGGTACTGTACTGCTGTGGAGGCCGCAACACAGAATCGCAGCATAGCAGAGAACGTGTGAAAGATCGTCTAGCCCAATCTGCCGTGGGAAGGGACAGCTCCCACTAGATCAGGTTGTCAAAAGCCCCATCCAGCCTGGCCTTGAACACATCCAATGATGAGTCCTCCAGAACTTCTCAAGGCAAACTATTCCAGTGTCTCACCACCCTGACAGCGAAGAACTTCATCCCTAAATTCAGTCTAAATCTACCCTCTCCAAGTTTAAAATTGCTGCCCTATGTCCTGTCACTATAGGCCTTGGTGATGAAAGAAAAACCAAGGAGTGCTGACAAAGAGCCTTACAGACCAGATGTACATTTTTGTAGCAAGCCATAAAATACCAAACTAGTTGGAGAAACCCTGTGAGAAAGACTCTGCTGGTGCTTATCTCAGATAACCTTTCAAGGCCACCAGGGAGGGTTGGAACTGGGGCAAAGGGAAAATACCTACGTTAATGAACTACAAGAAATAATTGTAATAGCCCTACCTCTTATTATGAATATTGATGCTCTTGTAACATAAACTGTGGCTTGTGCCAGCCTGAGGTGTGCAGGATTGATGGAGTGATCCTACCTGTACCCAGTGCTGGAATAGATATACCTACTTCATAACTCCACATGAGTTTTTGGGTTCATTTTGCAAGTCATTGGTATAAAAAGCCTTATGTAATTCTTCTAAGCCTCCTTTATATGCTGAAAGGCTACAATAAGGTCTGCTTTGAAATAACCCAACTTTCTCAACCTTTCTTCATGGGAGAGCTGCTCCAACCCCATGACCATTTTCGTGGCCTTCCTCCAGACTCGCTTGAGCAGGTCCACATCTTTCTTACACTGAACACAGTACTCCTGGTGGGGTCTTTTGAGAATGGAAGGCCAGAATCCCCTCCCTCAACCTATTGACCATGCTTCTTTTGATGCAACCCAGGATATGGTTTGCTTTCTAGGCTGCATGCACACGTTGCTGGTTCACATCTAAATTTTTATCCACTGTAGATATTATTCGTACGTAACAAAATGGCTTGCCCTGTATGTGTGAAGTAAGGCACAGAGGGAGAACAAAAGGGTAGAAAACCATCTCCTCAAAATGTGATGCTTAGCACTGCCACTTTGCACACAGATCTCTCTTGTCTGTCAGGTCTACCTTGAGCCACATCATGTGCCATCTTTGTTGTGCTCCTAGCACAGCGAGTGCTCCCATGACCCGTGGTTTGGTTCCAAAGAGTCCAAGTGTAACTGCATGGAGTATTCAAGCAATTTTACCCACAATTACTCTTTGTTTTAAGTAACACAACAAACAGCACAAGACAACACGATAAAATATGTATGCCTCCTTCCGTGCCACAATTTGCCCACTGTTAGGATTTGTTTGTGCTTTGGCATCTAAGCACAGTGTCCTTCTGTTCTCTAAAATGGCTGAGAGGTCCTCCTTTGACAACTTCACATCCCTTCAAGAAGGTGATGCCTCAGCCTGGCCACTGACAACATTTCTGCTCCAGCTGCTTAATTAACAGCTTACATGGGGATAAACACAGGCCACATCCGAGCCCAGCAGGAGCTCTCTTTGAATGTAAGATTATCAAGTTTAAGAAATGTCTCTTGTTATCTCCCAATAAAAAAAAGTCCAGGAGAGCAGCTAGATTTAGTGTGGAGCTTTAGTTTGATAAATACAGAGTTCGTGCATTTTATCTGCAAATTATAAATCACACTTAGACATTTTCTCCAAATTGTAATCCATTTTCTCCTAAATTAGCTGTTCCTCATCTCCAGGCATTCTGCAACTTTAGTGCTCTGGAGGGTGCATTTGTCTTTCCTCTTTGTTCATATTTTTCTGTGCTTTACATTGCCATGTGTGTGATATATCACATTCCTGTGTGTCTTCACAGGCTTCTCAGCAAAAGCACTGCTGAAAACAGCATCTTGTTTGCACAGGCAAATAGCAAATAATGAAAATTAAATGAACGAGAACCGTAATTGAAACCCACTGATTAAAAGAACCCTTAATGATATTAGAAACTCCATCATTTTCACAGAATTGTTAATAGTTAAAGCTACACAGCCCCTAGTGTAAATGAACCAAACAATCTTTTCCCCAGTTCTGCTTCTTCTGTGCAGAATTTCTTCACTCCATTTTCCTGGTCTGGTAGTACTCCAGCCTCAGAATGCTCTTGCAGAAAGACTTCCACTCATACAAAAGATAACCCTCTAATAGCCCTCATTTTTGAGGGATGTCACTCATTTTAATCCCCAAGCTGCTTGCACTTTCCACAAACATAAGGTTTTAATCTTTATTGATGATAATTATTCAAATGAGAAGTAAATATTCATGAAACAGAGGTTATTAAAACAAAAGGAACTCTCAATATTTCCAGCTCTTACGATGTTATCAGAAGCCTGATGAGAGCTGGTGTTTCTCAGAAAGCCCAGGCTCTTGGATGAGAATAACCACTCTCTTTTGAAGCATAAGAAAGATCCAAGGGAATAAACAAAAAATAAGCTGGAATGTGCCTGGAGTGTACTTGATAGGATCAGAAAGGAAATAAAAGAACCCAAATATGTGTTTTTAAGTAATCACTTTTAGTGCCTGATACCAAGCCTTTTGGCAGCTGCTTCAGCTTTCCTGATTCTCTCTGCCTACCTTACCAGTGGTTGCTGTGATGCTCCTGTGTAACAGTCCCTGTTGGGACCAGGGCACTCTGCTAGCCTCTAGGCAAACACCTATTGAGATATGGTTCCTATCCTAGACAAACAAGTCAAGCAGTTGATAGTCAAGAGGTACTATCCCCCTAGTTTATAAATAGGAAACTGAAGAGAAGCAATTGCCTTGCCTGAGAAAACACAACGAGGAGACAGAGCTGTGGGTTTGGAGCATACCAGTCTGCTGCTTTAATTGCAAAACTAACTGTCTTGATTCCTCTCCTACCTGCTGCAGTGACTGCTTTTGTGCTGTCACCTTGCCAGAGTCAGAAGTGTAGAGTCTTGTTGTTGAATGTCTGGAGGGGAAAAAAATCACCTCTCAGCTTTCCTCTCCAGCTACCATCCCGTTGGCTTTGTCTCTAGATCTGTTATCTGCTTGGCTTTCTTCCTCTGTACGTTCACTAGATAAACATATCTGCTTCCAGTGTTTCATCTACCTTCTCTGCAGTTCTGCTTTGTGATCAATCTTTCCCTTGGTATCTTGAGTTCATCTATCTTTTCACCAGATTACCCTCCACTTCTCTAAGCATTTTCTACATTTCATTAAGGCGCCAGACTTTGTAAGAACCTTTCTCTTTGCCTGGACAAGTAACACATTCAGAATCAGATCCAAGCTACTCTGGCTCTTTGATGCAACTACTCAGGTAAACATATGTAGGAGATTTAGCCAACAGTTTTCACATGTAGGAGATTTAATCAACAGCTCTAAAACACAGCTTTCAGAAATCATTGTCTTTGTCAGACATAAAGAAAGAAACCAACCCATATTTTTTATCCATGGGTAAGCCGATGAATGGATCGCTTTAAATTTTGCTGCTTAGTTCTGTCAATGTTTGTCTACTGCTCTAACACCATCATTATATCCATGTCTAACTCTAAAGAAATATATGATTAAAACCCCAGTGTAAATCCTTAAGAACTGGACAGGCTACATAATTGAAATGTAATGAAAACATGTAGTGCTTGTCCCCTGAAGGATGATTCAATCTGACTCTCCACAGATGTTTCAGGGTTCCATTTAATCAGCATTTAAATACCTCTGAATGAGGATATAACCTATCATAGAGAAAACATCCACTTCAGTACTTTTGGTAATTTATATTAGCTCTCTTCTATTTCATGTTCTTGCTAACCTGATGGTAAATGCATACTCAGACCCCTGTGCACACATTTTGGAGGAAGCATCCTATGTTTGTTGGAGCTGCTATTACTTTTAGCATTTATCTCTTCCCCTGGTTGTTTTCTTCCCTTTCCTTTTGCCATTTCTTTTCAGAAGCTGCTTTGTCAATTTATATTCCAGCTGCACCTTCTTCAATTTTCTCAGGTTCATTGCTGGTTTCACTATCCTCTATCAGCTTTTCTACTTCACATGCATGATCTGTCAGCAGGACAATATGATCTGTAGATCAGAAGCAGTTTAGCAGTTACTCGTTTATGTTGAATCCTTTTGTGCCCAGTCAAGTCTGTGAAGGACACATCTTAGGCAAACAACACAGTTCTTTAAAGCAATGGTGTTTCTTTTTTTTCCTCTTCAACAGTTTTGGACCTTCAGTGTATTGTATTCCTTTGTGTATTAGATGCTGTATGTAACACTAAAATTGGAGACAGCTTGTTTTCTTTTTGTGCTTTTCAAGCCATTGTAAGATACTTAGCTAGTGCAACTGGATATTGAAGTTCAGAGTAGAGCAGCTCTTTCCTCTAGAGAGAGAGTGGAAAAAGAATTTGGGGGAAGAGATGAGAACAGACTGGTCTCTGGGAAAGGGCTAGGTGGTAAGGTCTGGCCGAAGGAGGGAAGAACAGTGCAAAGCAGCAGCCAGGAGTGAGGAGTGTGGGTAGGATGTTCATGGAAAGAATTGAGAGAAAAGCTGTTAAGGTGGTGGGATGTGATGGTTTGGGAGTTACCCACTCCCCACACTTTGTAAAATGACCCAGACTAGAACTCGGCCAGCTGGAAGTTAAGGACTGAAGCTCTATTTACAGCTCAGCACAATGTACAAGCAGAGATATACACTATATACAGGAATAGTTAACAGAAATATACAAGGTAAAAGTAATACAGAAACACAGCTCCCCTCCCAGAAATCAGAGACCCCAGGAGGGGCTCCCAACCACCCTTCCACCTTCTCCCCACCCTTCTGCCTTACCCCAGGGTTTGCTTTATGTGCAAGGTGAGTTTGGAGGATTAGATTAGATTAGAAGGAAAAGTGGTTAGTGAGGTTACTCAGCAGACAGGAGAAGCCAGAAGCTGCTAGATTGCCTGAGACACTGTGCCCCAGAGACTGTCTGCCCAAGAGACTGACCTATCTATGTTTTGAGTACTTAAACATCTCAGCAAGCCTATGAGTGAAGCAGGCATCACCATTGTTTCCTTTTCACAGCCTATAATATAATTTTCTCCATTAAAATATTCCAGTTAGCCTCAAACCAGCACATGGGGCAGAGGAGAGACTGCAAGTTTGAAAACAAATTGACTTGAAAGTGAACATATGTAAGTGCCTCAGCTTAGCTTGTGTCTGGGGCTAACCTCTAGCAGTTACTCTATCATCTGATGACCTCTCCCCAGCAGAGAAGAGGAACTGGGAAAAAAAGAGAAAACCCATAGGTTGAAATGAGAACAGAATTAGTGAAACTGATACCAATACAAAGCTTACAATGTTATACTCAGCCCAGCAAATGTACAGTGGTCACAGCGAACAGCAAGGCAGTCCTCAGGAACAGGGTCAGAAGGGGTCCAAGCAGAAGGCTCCCCTACCCTCAACAAAGGTCCCCCTTTATCCTGAGAATGGTGCTCATGGTATGGGCTGCACCTGTAGCCAGCTCAAGTCCTGCCTGACTCACATCTGCTAACTGCCTGCGATTCTGTTGCAGCAAAACCAGGACTAAGCAAAAGAACTATCCCAAGTCTGAGTTTTTTCTGAGTGATGGAAAGCCAAAGTCAAGAGTGCTCTGTTGCACAGATTTTCAAGGAGTATTATGTTACGTATAACTTCATATATGAAGGTGTTCTGCACAACTTTATTTTAAAGGCTGTTTACTTCAAGGTCTTGTGATATTGCAGGATTTAATTCTTAGGCACACTTCTGTTGCAGAGAAATCTTCAACCTCAGGCAATACAAAAGGCTTCACTGAAAACCAGCTGTCTGGGTGCTTCCTAAGGCTGGAATGCTCAAAAAACGAGTAGGGTGCTGGGCACAGGCATGTGAGCAGGTCACCAGCCCTTTGATATTGCCAGCAGACAGCCATTATAGAGAGAACTGTTCAGTTCAGACACACTCTTTTGTGGACATTCTTAGCTTCACACTAAGCATGGACTTCAGTGAAGTTCCCCAGGAGCAACAATTTATGAGTAAGGCTCTGGAAGATGCTGGGGACGGTTTGAATACAACTCAGACAGGAAGGCTCTAAGTTCTTTACTAGCATCTGTAAAATCTGTTGGTTTGATCTAGGCCATATTGGGCAAGTTTGGCACTGTTCTCTCTGCTCATGATAGCAGGTAATCATGGAGATTACAAATATATTCTTTTATTATCACCACCAGAATTTGTGGCTCTTCTTCCTCTCACCCTAAGAATAAGAACAACTCAGCAGGAACTAGAAGACAGTAGTAAAGAGGGAAAAAAAAAAAGATACAAAATCTCAGAGCCTGTTTTAAGACCTTGTCATTACAATTGAATATAGAGTTTGTGTAAATGAATTCTGTTTTCCCAGAGGCATCAAACTCCTCCTGTCAAGTCAGTCTCTCAAGAGAGACTGGAAAGTCTCTCACTGCCCTCCTTCTGCATTATTATTTCCCTTAAAATTTCTTGCTATTGATGTAACTAAAAATGCAATATAAGATCAGAGAAAATATTTTGTCAAGTGACTCAGACAGGCACAACTGATGGGTAGTAAGGAAACGTGTACTGCATTTAATGGCCTTCTGAGTGCACTAGGAAAATATAAGAAGTAGTTCATTTTACTAAGAAATCCAGGTGGAGAATTCAGACTACTTTCTGCTATGATGAAATTGAAGAGTGACCTAATACTGTCATCAGATCTGACATATGAGTGGCTTTTCAGACTTTTGAGTTAATTTTCCAACTGGTGGGATATATCAAATCCCCAAAAGCTGTCTGGCCCTTGCAGAGATACTTACTGGTGTGATCACAAGGGGCTCTTTAGCACAAAGACCGTGGCTTTAGTTATGTGGTCAGTACCCTTCAGACTGTAAGCAAATAATGAGGTAGAGAACATAAAAGACAACCAACCTGATGCTGTGCTTTCTACTTAGTTTAGAGGGAATAAAGAAAAAACAAAAATACCACTGGTGAAGAGCACAAAAATTACATTGAGACAGAATATCACAGAAAAAAGAATTTTCCATTGGAAAATGTCTATCTAGGATAAAAAAAGGAGAAATGAAATATATCAGCTTTGGTGTGCAATTTTTCTAGGGTCCTGAGGAAGTTTCTTCATGAATGCTTTAGAATGGGCAACGGCACCATACAGAAACACTGAGCTGAAGTTCACATATTTTGTCTTCAAATGATGCAAACATTTAGGGCTTCAACCTCAGTCTTTTCTATGTGAGGTTTGGTGAGCATTCTTTTATCTCCTTCAAAGCTTGCCTGGTTAGTAAAAGCAGTTGGATCACAGAGCTAAAACTTGGGTTTCTACATACCACATAAGACCAGATCTGGAAAGAGAGAGTCCTCTCCTCACATAAATGCTTACTTATAAAAGTAGAGCAGATCTAACAGAAATAGTTAGGTATCCAGGTTTCAATCAGATGGAAAGAAACTGAGCACTGCAGTTATCACAGGAGCCATTGATGTAGATGCTGCTGTAGAGTGGCTGTCTCCTTTCTTTGTCCCTGCTCTTCTCTCATAGAAAAAAAGTGCCTGTGTGACTTCTAATTGCTCAGAGTCACAGAACTTGATCCTCTACCTAGTACTGCCAGGGTGCTTAGGAGCTCTCTTCAGCTATATGCCTCCCCTTAAACTAGTCTGGACAAGATGTAGATATATGTAAATGGTGTCAGGTTATTCCAGAAGTTCAGTAGTCTTATACATTTAACTGATGAGATTAGGATGCTGTGGGATTATGATTCCAGTGAAGGTACATCTATGCCTTTAATTTATTTGTTGCTGTTTGGTTTACCTTTGAATTTCATACCTTCTTTTTATTCTTGTTTTGTAACTGTTGGGATTTTTTGGAAGAAACCTTTTCCTTTCACAGACAAAGTTGTTTTTTTGTTTTTATTCATGATGGTCAGTGAATCAATATCAAATATAATCTCCTGGTCCTAGTGAGAGGTCATCTGTGGATAGTGTGTTTAGTTATTCACTCTGACAAATGCTGGAGGCACCAAACAGAACCCCATAATGCTAAGTAAGGGCTGAGGGCTCTGACTTGTATTCAGCAGGGGACAGAAATCAGAGGCTGAAGTGAGTACTCCCCCCAACCCTTGCCTTGTCCTCCAGAGGCAGCTTGTGGGGACAAATAAAAAAGCCAAATCAGAGTTTTAAGCCAAGCATACTGAAATGAATGAACATTGGTTTCAATTAGTTTGTATGTGCCATGCATATCTATGGTACTTTCTTTACCTATCCTGTTTACATCTTCCCCCTTTTGCAAGTGAGATTCCTGAGACCTGCCAGCAGTGCACAAGAGGTGGTTTTGAGAGCGTGCACAGTTTGGTGTGGTTACCTGTATCCAGAAATAAGGAGCCAAGGATGCTCAGATCTCAGCTGAATAGGGTCAGACTCTACATGGGTTGGCCAAAAAGATTTCCTTCATGCAGGATTTTCTCCACAACAGACTTTAAAGTTTTATATAAACATTCTTGCTAAGTAGAAACATTTTTCATTTGCAGAAATAAATACATTTAAAGGCTGCAATAAATAGAATTATCTGGTGCTTCCACTGTTGGACATAGAGTCCAAGAAGATCACACTGAAGACTTTAGGACTAGAAGATGTGGAAAGATGCTTGTTGAAACTTCAAATGCTACGAAGAGCCTCATTCCCATTCAAAGTTGAAGATGCAGTTCTGGAGCCCCCAGCACAGGAAGGACATGGAAGTGTTGGAGTGGGTCCAGAGGAGGCCACCAAGATGCTGAGAGGGCTGCAGCAGCTCTGCTGTGAGGACAGGCTGAGAGAGTTGGGGCTCTGCAGCCTGGAGAAGAGAAGGCTTCCAGGAGACCTTAGAGTAGCCTTCCAGTATCTGAAGGGGGCCTACAGGAAGGCTGGGGAGGGACTATTGACAAGGTCTTGCAATGACAGGACAAGGGGCAATGGGTTTAAACTGGCAGAGGGGAGATTTAGACTGGATGTTAGGAGGAAGTTCTTTACAGTGAGGGTGGTGAGACACTGGCACAGGTTGCCCAGGGAGGTTGTGGCTGCTCCCTCCCTGGAGGTGTTCAAAGCCAGGTTGGATAAGGCCTTGAGTGACCTGTGCTAGTGGGAGGTGTCCCTGCCTATGGCAGGGGCTTGGAACTGGATGATCCTTGAGGTCTCCTCCAACCTTACCATTCTATGATTCTATGTCTGGCCTTTCTGCTTTAAAAGAAGCAATAACACTGTTGTCTATCAGTCTACAGTGTGCCCCCTTGTTTTTGTGTTTGAGCAGGGTGGCAGCCAGTTTGCATACAGAAAAAAGGAGGGTGGTGGGACACTGCTTGTTTTTACGTTCTCCCTGTGTGCTTGCTGTTTGTAGTCACAGTTTTGTTTGGTTCCAGGCTGTTTCTCACTGCATTCCTAAAATAAAGGGAACAAAATCCACAGAGCAAGAACAAAGAAGTTAAAGACTGGTTAAGGCGCTTCCTTGGATATTTTGCTGATGGAGAGCGCACTTAACGCCCCCCAATTCTGCTCTGTTCCTGGGTTTCACTAACAGCACAATGTAATTTTTCTTAACTTTAGTGGTTGAGCAGATCCTGACACACCAGGAAAATGTATCTGTTTCCATTTGGTATTTAACAAGGTGCACAGATGGTGTTAAAAAGCAGGTAGAAGTGGTTAATCACCTGTGAATCTCAGGCATTTTTCTGCTGTCCATAGAGGACTTTAGAAGTGCATTTACTGCATGGGTTTCTCCACCACGATTTGCATTTTCATGGTTGTTTTCAATCAATCACCCCAGAGAGGTTTCATTCCAAAGCAGTGAAGACCTGCTCGTGTCCACATTCCTAGCGCGACAAATTATTTGGGACCTGAATGGTGTGGTGCTCAGGATTTGCATTCAGGCATATCCCTACCTCATCGCACCCTCAATTGTTTCATTTTACTGACACCATCTGTTTCTTGTGCCTAAACCAATTTGTATTCCATTTCAAGAGTTGTCCCCTACGCTGAGCTTTCTGACCTTGTAAATCGATCTCCTGTACAGCCTCTAACAAATACTTTCCTGAAACCTGGATGAATTATGTCAACGATTTCATCTTTATCAATTCAGCAAAGCATTGAAATGACCCTAATAGGTTTGTCATACATGATCTTCTTTTAACAGAGCCACGCAGCTTTTCCTTTACTAAATCACACATCTCTAACTGAATTGTAATCTTCCTTATAAATGTTTCCATTATCTTGCCCACTCTTACAAGTCTGTATTTCCTTGGGTCCTCCCAGCGCCTCTTTTTGACAGCTACTTGAAGCCACTCGTCGGTGGAGTGCATTTCAGGTAAATATCTTCTTAAAAGAAGAGGAAGGGGAAAAAAAAAATAAAATTAAAGCCTAGTAAAATATACTCCTGGTGTTCAATAGCAGTTTTAGAAATTCACTGAGATGAATGGAGAATAAAGGAGGATTTCTTTATTGCTGGCAGTTAGTGGCATTGATGGATCGTGGTGTAGTCACTCTCAGCATGGCCAAATAATTTCACTGTATAGAATTTTATATAGCTACAGCTAAAATTCAATGAACTGATTCAGAAGGTTCAGGATAAACTATAACAATAAGTTAAGCCCTTAAATCGATTTGGTATTTTAAAAGGATAGGGAGCAGCAAGATGTCATCTTCCTTCACAGATGTAACTTTAACTGGAACTGTAAATCCGAAGCAGAGTATTGGGGGGATAAGGGTATATAATGTGTGATTTAAGGCCCATCCTGGAAATCAGTGAGGATTTGAGTACACCAACTCTAAAAACATAATCGGAGCCTTATAAAAGTCCATCCAGAAAGTTAGGAGGATTTTTTTTTTTAAAAAAAAAAAAGAAAGAATAAAGATAAATTTCATATCTTAAAGAGGCTATTTTTGAAGAGTGCCAGGCAAGATGAGAAAAGAAAATGACTGTGAAAGAAGCAGCAGAACAGCAGAGGCATAGATAACCAACCACTCATCCTACTATCCTCTCAAGATATGGGCTGGGGATGATTTCTATCAACGACTTCCAAATATAACATTATTCAGCTTTCATTATGTTGTCAATCTAATTTGAATGTAAGTTATTCCCAGCTCATGGCTGTTTTGCCTTTGTGTTTGCCTGTAAAGCTCTGCACACCCCAAGCCAGGAAAAAAAAAAAAAAAAGAGAGCATTCTTGGATTAGAAGAGATAAAGTCCTCACTGCAAGTCCTCTGTGCAAATGCTTGTTTTCTAATCACCTGCCCCTGCTATACCACACAGAGCAATTCCTCATCAAAGCAAGAAGAATTGCAGCTTATTTTATACTAATCCTGGGCAGACTTTCCACTTATGAGGAATGTGAGAAACTCCTGCTGACTTGCATTAGTTTTTGGGGAAAAAAGCAGCCCTGAACTCCCAAGATTTGGCTTTGGTGATGACCCTAAGTTCACAGAGCTCCCAGTATTGAACAAACTCCATGTCTGAGCTGAAATCCTGAATTCACACTGAAGTGAAATAGAGTTTTCTCATTGATGTTAGAAAGGCCAAGGTTTCAATCCTTCCTTCTGAGGCAGGAGTTAGAAAAGTTTTAGCATGCTGTGGCGTGGTTACATCAGAATTGAGTGCTGCAGAGATAGCCTGGAAGTAATACAGAAAATATTATCCCTAGGGCTGCAAGGTCTGAGATAGTCACTGGGGCCAAAAGTAGTGGATTATAATGTACCAAGAAGCCCATTTCCCTTCTCCTAGCTCTAAATAAAAGCATGGAAATTTAACTGAAGGAACAATTAGTGCCTGAGAATGTGCATCTACCTGCCCTTTAGTAGCCTACTAATTTTCTAGCTTTCAGCTTCCCTTGCCATTTTGCCCCTCTTTACAATACATTTTCTTTACGTTTCCCTATTTTAGTTGCATTTGCTGTTTCCTCTTTGTGTTTTCATTTTGATCTCTTTCTGCTCCTTGGCTCTAGATGCTCTGTCTTAGAGCAGCTTTCCATGCTCTCTACCTCAGGGCCTGACTGAAGGACTAGTTCAGTTTGAAAGTCCAGATCAAAGAGGTTTCCCTCTCCTGAATCCCTAGAGCTGTCACTGGCCCATATGTGGCTCCCATCTCATTCTCAAATTAGGCCAGAAAAGGACTACTTCCTTTGCTGTAGCTCTGGCAGCTACTCTGGGCATGAGGTGCATTTGTGCTTTGAGGGGAAGCTATTGCAGAGCAACCTGGAGGAAAACTTGTGAGGCACAATAGCACATCCTACCCCAGCCTCCAATAACAAGCCAATGATAAAGTCAATCCACAAGAGTAGCTACCAGCAGCAGCCTGAGCAGCACAAGAACTGACCAAAACAGATGAACACCTACCATGCAAAGCTGGGGAGGTGAAAAGTACAGGCTTGAGCCAAGCTAAGTGCATTGAATGTTCACATACAGAATCACAGCCACATGCAGGCTGGCAAAGCCCCTCAGGATCACCAAGTCTAACCCAGAACCCTACTCTACAACATTCACCTTAAACCATATCCCTAAGCACATCCAAACCACCCTGAAACACAGCCAGGCTGGGTGACTCCACCACCTCCCTGTGCAGCTCATTCCAGTCCCTGACCACTCTCTCCATGAAAAACTTTTCCCTAATGTCCAATCTAAACCTCCCCAGTCTCAGTTTGAGGCCATTCCCCCTTGCTCTGTCTCCAGTTACCTGTGAGCAGAGCCCAGCAGCAGTTTCTCCACAACATCCCTTCAGGTGGTTGTAGACAGCAATGAGGTCTGCCCTCAGCATCAGTGTTTAAAAGTCATTTGGATGTGGTGCTTGGGGACATGGTTGAAGGTGGATCTTGTAGAGTAGGGTTCTAGGTTGGAATTGTGTGCTGGTTTGAGGCTAACTGGAATATTTTAATGGAGAAAATTATAGGCTGAGAAAAGAAAACAATGGTGATGTCTGCTTTGCTCATAGGCTTGCTGAGATGTGCAAGAACAAGAACACAAACATAG
>VWYK01096717.1:0-14287 GCA_013399775.1 Semnornis frantzii
TATATATATATATAAAAATATTTAGTACTATGCTTTGCCTACATTTTTCTGTTACTACCATCAACCTTGGAACACTATTATAAAATTCAAATCACAACTACAAAATCTTATCTCAAAATTCTTTATTTACATGGAGTACGTATTAAATCAAAGTGGTAAAACCACTAAAAAATGAGGTACAGAAGACAGACTTAGGTGATTTTAGCCACTTGGTTTTCAGTTTTGTGCTTCATATCCGAGAAAATCTTGATGTCTTTGTGAATGCAAAACTGGATTTCATAGAATGGCTTAGGTTGGAAGGGACCTTAGAGATCATCTACTCCAATCTCCCTGCCCTGGGCAAGGACGCCTCTCGACTTAGCAAGCAGCTCATGGCCTCATCCAACTTGGCCTTAAACACCCTCATGGAGGAGGCATCCACAACCTCCCTGGGCAGCCTGTTCTAGCACCCCACCACCTTCATACTGAAGAACTTCTTGATAAGATCCAGTATGACTTCCTCCATCATTTTCCATCAACTACATATCCAATAGATTATTTTATTCACATTTATGTAATTTAGATAGTGTCAATAATACAGACTAAAATTGATTGCATCTATAATTCAAAGACTTGACAAAAATGAGTCAGAAGCATGAAAAAAGGAGAAAAAAAATCACTTGAAGACAAATACACTAAAGCATAAAATGTCCTCAAAATACACAAATACATTTATGAGCGTATTCCTGTAACATTTTTTTTCTACCCATATCACACTGCGTAAAGAAACTGAGACTTAAGAAAATCAAATGTGACAGCATCAAACCAAGGCTCAAAAAAACCCCCATGCTGTTCACCTATGTGACTGCTGGTAATCAACTGGGTTCTCCTAGGCACTGGGATGGAAAAGGATGAACAATTTCCAGGTACAAAAGAAGTCCTAAAGATCTGCATAGTGTGCATCACTCACATTACCCTTAAGAATGTATCCTCAAGGTTAACACCACTATATATATTAGCTGTTAGATGTTAGACCTAGCAAATAATGCTCTCTCCAAGTCAGAGTGGCTGCAATACTTTCACACGACATGTATGCTTAGCCTGTAACACTCTTTCTGAATAGATTAGATTTATGCAATGAAGTGGTGCATACTACAGCATATGAACGTACATATGGAGGTGTCTAACTTTATATTCAAAATGACTCTGCTCCAAATCCAAACCACAGATCCAAAGTTTAAAAATAGACAACCTGAAGTTTGAATGTAAACCCACAAATTTTTAATAATTCAAACAGTAGATTGTGGGGTTTTTTGTATACGTTTGCTTGATTTACCTCTTGAGTGTGCTCTTTATAGACTTGCAGTGGACCTTTGGTTTTAGTTGCATCCCAGATTTGCAGAGATCCATCTCCACTAGAAGTGATCAATACATGTTCATTATTCTCACTCCAGGTCACATCAAACAGGCCATCGTTCCAGTCAAAACTAAGTTGAAACAATAAAGATATTTGTCTGTCAGGATGCGGGACATAAAATTCTGAACTAGATACGTGCAAAGACAATAATTCTTTAAATTACCCTCTTTACCATTCTGAACAGCATTTTTACACATTTGAGTTCCCAGTAAATCTCCTTACCATTAACTTGTTAAATGACAACTATTACAGCCATATGCCTGAATAAGTTAAAACACAAATAAGTCAAAGATCTTTCACACAAGCAAACACAAAGTTAAGTACCACATTTCAGCATGTAACACTCCAGCTTCTCCAGCACGTTGCTACAGAGGTAGAAGCCCTTTGTCTATGACAGCCCTGTAAACAGAACTGTTGAGAGAACTCTATCCAATTCACACTACCATTAGGAAGCTTGAATCACAATGAAAAAAATCAAGACAATCATGACCATATTAAAGATCTTTACACTCCCTTAAAAGGCCTTTCAGCACACCAACAACTCCTACTATAGAATCTGACACCACCTATTAGTTGTTCTGTAATAGCTATCAGTGAGGGCGCCCTTAGCTAATGATGTATATGAATCTATGTACCCTTTCTTCTCTGAAGCTAAGCTCAAGTTAAACTTCATGGCAGCCTATGGTAATAATGAAGGAAAAGCGCACAAGGAGAATGTCTTGATAGAGAAAATGACACAGCTTAAAGCTCAGGTCATTACAGGACTTCCTACAGAACCGGAGCACTTAGCAGAACTTTGAGTATTGAGCATTTTCAAAGAGTCTTGCTTTATAATTATGAATTAAAACCAGTTTCTCTGAATATGACTAATTATTTGTTAAGCATGTCAGCCCTCATAACTAAACTCCTTCAAAACTTCATTAAAAAAATAATTATGTCAATGACAGTATGAAATCTCCTCCTCAACTTTTTTTCTCCTACAATCCAGAACACAAACTGAACTCTTGTCAAATCCTTATAATATTCCATCTTCTGGGAAGAAGCTCCACAACTTTATGCAGCTTCCTGCTCTGTTTTCAAGTACAAGTAAATCATAAGGGCATAAATTTAGGTGGCAATGAACTACTCCTAAGTAGCTAAAACTTTTAATTTCATCCTAGGGCAGAAACCTGCTTTTAATTTACAGTCAGTTTTCTGAAAAAATATTTGCACTACTATGAAATGTAAAACTATCACTTGCATGCAAATAGAAAGACATGCATTCAATAGATACTATAGCATGGATATAATACTTTTTATCACTCAGAACCCAAAATACTTGTCTTGCACTCAGTGGTACATAATTTTTTTCCTTGCATAATGAAAACTTAAACTTGTTACCTCTTAAGTAGAACAATCCCAGCTTCATTTTGTTCCAGCACTGCCAGAGTTCCACAACCTAAACCAGCAAAATAAAGCAGAACATCACAGCTAGTTCCTCCACGCCAGAGGAAAGTACTTTAATTCTGAGGCAGCTTCAGTGTACAGACAGAATGGGCATCTGAAGAGGCCAAACAATCAGCAGCATAAATAAATATCTTATCTCATGGCCTCTGAAATAGTATTTAATTTACCTTAGATAAGAGTTGTGGTTGTTGGGTTTGTTTTAACTTCAGCATTACCTGTAGCTTAGGCAGGAAAACAAACTCGTTTACAAAAGCGTTAAAATGCATTTTCCCCCCATAAGCCTTGTTACAGACATACCAGCATGGGGCTCCCTTTCATCTTGTTGATAATAACACTTCTTTACACGCACATAAACACACCCCTTCGAATCTAGTAATACAAACACAGCTCATCAAGAAATTAAACAACTGCGTTCTAAGAAAACATCCATGAGTACTGCTTTCTCGTGTGACCTGATTATTGGCAAAGCAATTCTACCTTTAGAAATTTTATTTAATTTAAATGCCTAGGAGCAGCGTTCAGCAGGACGGCACAGACATCAGTGCCCGTGTGGAGATGCAGTGACCGAGACTGGAGCAGTTAAAATCTTAGGGAGAAAATATTTTCGGACATGCCATTCGCACGGTGTATATTTCTACCACTAAACTGATTATCAATTCTATAAAATTAGTACTCCTCTGAAGAATGTCTTGGGAAAAAAACAAACAAACAAACAAACAAAAAAACCCATACCACCAGAATAGTGGGGTTTTATTAAAGTCGGAGAACGGGCAGGTTGGGGACAACAGAGGCAAGCATTCCGGGCTGCTACCGTGCTAATTCCCAGTCCGGGCACAAAATAGACGCTGTACCAAAGCGAAACAGAAGGAACAGTAAAGGAAATTCCCGGAGGCTGAGTGACACTGCCTGTCCTTCAGTCAGCCGAGCTCCCCGGCGCGGGCAAGCACCGCAGAGGAGCCGCCGGCAGGAATACACGTTAACCATTACCTCACCGCCCCGCCCGCACCTGCGATGCCGTAGTACTGTGAGGCGGCGCAGGCCACACGTCCCGGCCAGTAGGGCGAGAACTCCACTGCGTAGCCGTGCAGCCCGGGTAACCGCAGGACACCGCCACCGCTAGGGCCCACCGTGCTCATGGCCCTACCCGGACGCGGTCCTAGGCGCGGAGAAGGCGGCGCACGAAAGACCGCGCCGGAAGCGCCCCGCCCGCCGGGCGGTGCTGAAGCGATAGGGGCGCCGCCATCTTTGTTAAGGGTAGAGGGTGGTCTGGCGCGTTGTCATCTCGGCAGGCTCCGTTCCTCTGGACTGACACTGGCTGGTTGGGCCGGAGAGGCGAACCACTGCTGCTTCAGAGACCTCTTGGACTCCAGGAAATCGGTGCTGCCGCTCAGTAGCCGTCCCGCTCTGCCTCGCCAGCAGCGCCTAACAGCGGCCGGGTCCACACTGACCAACCCTGAAGTGCTGGCACTTGCAGCCTTGAGCCTCAGTGGTTTATTCCTCCGGTGTAGCCTTGTTCTCTGACTTCATCAGAGGAAAGCTGCAAGCTGTGGAGGGCCTAGTAAGAAACTTATCATTTGATACTGTTATGCTCTTGTATATACCCCAGTGTGACTTGTACTTATAGCTCATCTGGGCCAGAGCAGGCCTCCCACCACTCAGCAGCTGCTTCCTGCTGTAAACAGATGTGCAAAATCTTACAGTGCTAAGTAGACAGCTTTCAAGTGTCAGAAACAATCTATTTTTCTTAATGTGTCCTAAATCAGCTCCTGTGTTCATCAGCTTAGATGTTTGAGGTGTTTCAATTCTGATACAAGTAGATAGGTTGCCTGTCATTTTTCCTTTTAGAAAGCCCTTCTAGCTCATTTCTTAAATACATCTTCACATTTTTATCATTCTTGTGATGCAGGTATGCTGTATGGAAGACCGTTTATAAACAAACTCAAGTTTTCTTACACTCGTGCCAACTTCTGTTTAAATTGGTGGGAATTTTGCCTTGGAAAGGGTGTAGTGGGAGTGGGTGTGGAGGCACACGGGACTTAAAATATACTGAGATTACCGGCAATTTATAGACAGACATCATATGAGATGAGAATTTTTTAAACCTGGGGCAAAGGAATACCTTACTGAATTGGCTGCTGCAGGCCAAATTCCACCATTTTTAACCTCTGTGGAATGTTTTTAATTCAATATATCTTTTAAAAATTCAGATTAGAAGACATTTTTCTGAGCAAGCGCTTTTAAAAGCAATTGCCCTTTGTGACTGAGATGTCAATAACAACATTTGAAGAGATACAGAGCCACCATGGTGGCACCAGTAAGTAAATCTGGGCACTGTCCTTTCTTGTTTTGGACTCAGGTGCTTGAGAGTGTAAAGTCTTGGTACTCTATAGATGATTTATCACTGATATATCTGAATATTGGAAAGGTTTCATCGAGTGCATCTCCAAATCCAGTTCATCTTCTATAATGAGGGAAATTCCACAACGAGGTTATGCAAACAGGAAGAAGTTCTTATCGGTGGCTCAGCTTTGTTTAAAAGCCATATTAAAGAATTTTTGTAGATGTAAAGATCAAGAAGTAGTTTAAAGGTTACAAGGAAGTCCCGAGAAGACCAGTTCTCAAAACTTTATTTTTTCACAGGAAAGCTTGTGAGTTCAGGTTTTGAAGATCTTTAGAAGTAAGAAACAAAATGATACAGTGAATGAAATTATTTGCACAGATTTCAAGGTAAGACAACTAAAGAAATTAAAGCGATTTTACAAGCAAAGAGGGGCTCCAAATTCCAGAACTGCTAAACGTGACCGTATTTCTCTACAGCCCCTGGCCAGCTGAGTAAATTAAAGAAACACGAAGGATGACCAATCACAGTAGCATTTTCTTGCAGCTATTGAAACCGGATAGTCTGCCAGCCAGCATTTTCCACCAACAGCAAACACATCCCACCTGGAGCGGTAGATGGCAGCCATGTTCCACGTGGAAACAATGCCCTCAGTTCTCAAGAATTTCCGTACTACACCGAGATAATTTTTTTGCTTAACCCAGCATCACTTCAACGAATTGGAAAAAAAAAAAAAAAAAAAGGACGTTGCTTAGGGTGCTGCTTTTAGGCTATATTTATGATGCAGTCACTTCTCTGAGCACAACTCACAATCATACCCCTCGTTAGCATTAGAATAGGTGACTGAGACGTTTACAGCAATATCTCCACATCCTGTTCTGTTACAAACAGATGTCCCTCATTTCATCAGCTTGGTGGTTGACAGCTAGCTTAGCTTCGAGTAGGGCTGGTAACCATCACTGTTGTATACACAAATCCTTACAAAACCCTTTGCTAGTGGGCCAAAACAGTTGTCAGGAAGGCTCACGTCCAAGCATTTAAGTTGTGGAAAGAGCTTTTCTACCAGAGAAAGTAGATAGTGAGCTATACCCCCGTGTACAAAGACAGGAAGCTTAAAACACTGAAAATACCGAGGGACTGCTGTAAATTTTTTTCTGCCATGTAGTTACTGAGCCATTCATTAGGCTTCATGCTATGTAGATTTTATTCTACAATAGGGAATGCTCAGTGACTAATAGAAACACCGAAATGTTCTCAGCTGAAATTCCCATACAGCCATAAAGCTGCACAAATTGAAGTTCTCTGAGGAACAGTTAGTGTCCCAAGGTTCCTGGTAAGATTACAAAACTGTCAACAGTGAAAAGTAAAGTAACCAACAGGCCTTCAAGAATGAATACAAAGGGAAAAGGGCCCCTTCATGTGGGGAGGATGACAGTTGTGGAAGTTGGAAGGAAAAGGCAGTCAGCAGGGAGACTTTTTGGTAAGTTTGAAAGGGCAAAAGCAAGAGGAGGGAAAGGTGGTGGAGCAGAGGAAGATTTAGACTAGGACATTTAGAAATAAATGTGAGAGATCTTGTAGGGGAAAAGGGTATTAACCAAGAAGAGTGCACATTCTTCACCACACTCACAAGGCAAGGGCTTCAAGCAGATGTTTGACTGAAGAAATATCCATCCCCAATGATGTATCCACATCGCTCCGGCAGTTTTTGCAGACTGCCACTTATGTGCACAATGACATAATTTGGTAAGTGGATTTCCCTTGTAGCTACTGTTCCATGATTGGCTGCATCCCTGCACAACAGCCACTAGCTTCTAATTACTTGCACCTATGTACTTTAATATTCCTTTAAATGTTCAGCACACTCATAAATTTACCTCTTCTTAAAGACTGGCAGCTGACCACCTCATACCAAACTATTCCCTTCTCTTTATTGCACATTAAGTCTGCTTCTGATTGTCTGCAGTGTCCTAAGAAGTCTAACTCTCTAGGACAGCTTTTAGAAACAATTTTACTTCAATTTAATAATTTCTACTGTTTGTGAGACTGGTCTAAACCTCACAGAAATTTCATTGGTTTATCTGCTTTCAGTATCTCCTTTGGATTTTTGTATCTGCACATTTCTTTACGTTTTTTAAAATGCTCATAATTGAAGCATATTGGACTTTACTCCCTCAAACTTCTTAGTCTTTCTTAACAGTGAAGAGTTCACAGTCTGTCTCCAGTCTCATTTCTGTACATTACCCTGTAGTTAAATAAGAGGGCCTTAAAGCATGAAAATTAGCCCTTGTTTTAAACCTAGTATCTGTAGAGATGTATTTAATTCATTCTTTCAATTCCATGAGCTCTACCATAAGCAAAATTCAAAATACAGATTAGTCTAGAATATTTTTTTCCCTTTGCTGAACACTGATGGCCATAATACATGAAAAATATTACTTGGACAGTTATGTTAAATGCATATCTTTTAAATTTAACCTCTACATCAGGATACACCGGAACTACCTTTTTTGGTCTTGGATCCTGTTTGCACTAGTTTGAGTAGCTAAATCAAGCCTGTGGCATCTGATGTATGGTGTTTGTCAGTTATCAGAAATGGCATTTATATTTGAACTAATAAAGTTGGTAGATTTTTGGATAAGAGGCCAATGATGGAGAGCTGTAAAAACATGTCATGGAGGGAAGGGTCATTATTTCAACAAATCTACATTGAACTACTTGTTACAAGTTTTTGTTGTCAGAAAAAAGAGCCAGAACAGGATGCTACTCCATTGTGATTACATACAAACCATCTGTTGCTAAAGATGTTAATTTTACAGCACTTCAAAAACAAGTGAGCAAAGTGCACTTCTGATAATAAATGGGGGTTTATTTATTAAGAAAAAGAAAAATAATTTTGAAATTTTTAATGTCTCACTTCAAAGAGTTGACAGATCAAAAGGTATTTTTTCACGTTATACAAATTTGTGCAAACTCTTTGTTATTCCAGGTTCAACAGCATTTTGGTATTTTGTTTTTTTCCACTTTAGGGCCCAACTTCACTTCTAACCGAATCCATAGAAAAACTGAGTTGAGTTTGGAATAGGCAGGGTGCTAATGATGACGCAAGCCTCACAAGTCAGTAATGCTAAGTGGAATAGCATTTGTTTCCGTCTCTTTTCAGCTTGAGACTTCCTTCTGCATCTGACAAACATGGGCTGTTTTCGAGAACAACAGAGACATATTGTTCTTGCTTCCTGTAAGGTGATGTAACTGCAATGCTGAATGGATTAACATGAACTCTGCATTTTGTGGAAAATAGCATTATTTAGAAAAACACTGATTGCCATTCAGACTGTAGCAAGAAACAATAAGCTACTGTATCTGGCAGATTAGCAAATATTAACCTTTCCCTGTAAATTAGTCTTTGGTTTGCTCGTCATCTTCCCACCCCATTTACCCATTTCTTATCAGCAGAAGCAAATGCCTGGCATATCTCATCGAAAAAGAGGACTGCTTGACACAAAAGCAAACAGAGCTACCAAAGGTACTGCAGCAACTAATTTTTTCTAATTATTTCAGAACTGATCCTCTGACTACAGATGTAATAGAAAACAAGGATACAGGAGCTGACTTCATGCCAACAAGTTGAGATCAATTTAAACAGGATGGACCAAATTATAGGACATATAAACATTACTATAAGTGTAGAGTACTGTTTTTTCCTTCTTTTCTGTACCTATTTAATAAAAACTGATTTAAAAAAATGAATGATCTAAATTGATGGTATTTCTATTAAAAAACAGAGTCTATTTAAAAAATGTCTCAATGTCATTTCTTTTTCAAATCCATTTTTAATTTCCCAGAGTTTCACTCTAGGCCTGCAAACAATCTGAAACTTTGGAGTGTTCTTTCTTCGTGTTACACCTTATCTCAAATGTCTGGTCCTTGACTGGATGTTTGAGCATACAAAGTTAGTACAGCTTTTGGCTATATGCTGGTTATTCCAATCAGTTTCCTTTTCCATTAAAAAATATTTAAATATCAAGCGTTGCAGTGCTTTTAACAGGTGCATTACTGGTTAATCTAAGAAGCGGACATATTCGACCAACATGCATGGGTAGTTTCCAGGTTCTAGGTATAGCACTTGAAAACATGAGGCTGAAAGCATCCAGCAACCCTTCAGTGAACTTTGAAGCTATTTGAGAATACAGAGAGGGAAGTTTAGGTGGGAATAATAATAGAAAAGAAAAAGAAGCTGCTCTAAACAACCAAACAAGCACCCAAAGCTAAGGCAGAGAGGTGTGTGGGGGGTATACTTTTGCTCGGAGGCGGGGCTGGAGGGAGGTGCTCGGCACTGGGGCCGCCTCAGCGCGCGTTGTCAGTGACTGCTGCCGCTCGGCTGAAGCGGGGGCGCCGAAGAGCGATCCCACAAGTGGTTCCTCCCTGCGGCTGAGTAATTTCGCTCGGCCGGAGAAAGAGCGAGGTCCCGGTGGCGGCAGAAGAAGGAGGTCGAGTTGCCGGAGGTCGGCTTGCCGAGTACTCCTCGAAGGTGCGGGGGAGAAGGGAAGGCGCGTCATGGTGCCGGCGGCAGACACCGAAGGAGGCTGTGCTTGTTTCTCTGTCTCCGGCAGCCTTCGCTAGGGCCCGAAGGGGAGCCACTTGCTTCAGCCCAGCCGCCTTCTCCCCTCCAGCAGCTCGGCAGAACCGTTCCGGAGCGGGCGGCGCAGCATGGCATCAGCCTAACCGTGGCCAACGCAACGGAGTCCGGAACCCGGCGGGGTGGCGGCGGCCGCTTCTCAGCCGGAATGAGTGACAGCAGTGAGGGGATCATCAGCTTGCCGGTGCCCAGCCCTCCCGGCGGCGGCCCCCCCTGCGAGGAGGTGCTGGGTAGGCGAGCGCAGGGGGCAGATGCTGGCGCCCGCAGCCTGCTGTCAGACTTGGCGGTGCCGCCACCCAGCACCCTCTGGGCTGAGGACGGGGCCGCCGCCAGCCCGGGCAGCGCGGCGCGGGCCAAGGGTGGCGGCAGGCGGACCGCCGTCACCTACGTGATCAACGAGGCGAGCCAGGGGCCGCTGCTGGCGGCGGAGAGCGGCGCCCTGCAGAGCCTGCGGGAGGCGTGCGAGGTGGTGGGTGCCTCACTGGAGACCCTGCACTTCGGCAAGCTGGACTTCGGCGAGACAGCGGTGCTGGACCGCTTCTACAACGCAGGTGAGAGCAACCTGCCGCGGCCGGTCGCTTGCTGTCACAGCCCTGGCCCGAGCCGCCCTGGGTTCACGGCGGGGCAGCGAGAGCAGGTAGCGCCCTCGGCCGGTGGGGAGTCAGCTCCGCTTGCGGACTCCTTCGGGGGCTGAGCCCCGGGACATGCTCGCTGCCTCCGGGTTTCGGTGACACCCTTCGGGCGGTCACAGCAGTTTCCGTGGAGAGGCAAAAGGGCGTCAGAACCTGTTCTTGACCGTCCCAGTAACGTGTTTTGGAGAATAAGTTCTCTGTCAGCAGGCGTACTGTGAATCAGCACCTGGAATTTTTTCCCCTCTGGGTTAAATAAACCTGACCGTTTGTTCCCCGTCTCCTAACAGAGCACAGGGGTGCAAGTTTACGCTGACGCGTCGAGCTCTGTCTGGAACAGACAGGAGCTGCGAGGCCCCGGGAGCTTCGAAAAGCAGGGTTTGGCACCAGTCGTGTAGCCCTACACTTACTTTCTGCTGACACAGGATCAGGGGCGCTCCGTGTGCTTGTGCTAGGAACTTTGTGCTTCTGGTACTGGTTGCACGTCATGGACGAGCTTGAACAAAAAGCTACACTCACCGGTCTAGTTGCTTGGCAAGAATACTCAGTGCTGCATCCTCTTAGACCTGTTTGCTAGTTTTCCCAGGGACAAAATTGTGACACCTTTATTTGGATTACATACTATGATTTACTTCCCCCTATTTAAAAACAAACAAACAAACAAAAAAATCCCCAACAAAATGCTTCCCCGTGTCTTTATCTTTTTTTTGTTAGATATATGGTGTGGATGTAGAATATAGAAACCTGTGTACTAGATTTTGTAAAGACCTCGTACAACTAAAACATAGTACTGAATTAACGTCTTTTTGCCTTAAAGTATTAGAGGCAGAAAACTGACCTGACTTACAGTTTTAAGCTTATTGTGTGGTTTGTTTTGTTTTTTCTCAGTACGTGAAAGACATGCAGAAAAGAAACATGTAGAAAGTTTGGGCTTCTATAGTAATTTCCTCCTTTCCTGGGGATGAGAGGAAAAAAAAAACCCAAACAACAAATCGTAAAACTAACAAAACAATAAGGACAAAAATTCCCCTGAAAAAAACCAAACAAAACCCCACCCTAGTGATATTGTAGCCAGTTTCCATAAAAGACTCCTCAGCATGGGTGTGCTTATGCATGTAATCTTTTTGAAACTGCGAGCTTTGCCTCCCAGACTGCTGCTTTCAGCTCAATGAGGTGGGCAGTTCTGAAGTGTGCTGTGCCAGCTCATTCCTGGTGCTATTTGTAGAACTGTGTCGTGAGAGGTAACACTCTTCAGAAGTCAGAGGAGCTGTCCTCATAGGTGGAAACGTGAAGGCCAGAGACCTTCATTATAGATCCTATGCTCTCCACACAGAAGTAAGAGAGACTTCAATTCTCAAGCAATCCGACATCTCCTCTGTTCCCAGGCAGGTGAAAGCTCTGTTGTGGAAGCTATCACTTAGTGAAACTCGTGGAATTGAAATATCCAGGATGTTTCCATGCCTCTTACGTGGGTTAGTTTTTAGATCAAACTGCACCGTAGGTGACTCAATAATTCAGAGAGATTTTTCTTGTTACGGGAGACTTGACTTAAAGTGGGCCTCTTTTGATTCTGACAGTAGGCATTTGGCGTATAGTGGTACATAACTGCACACTTGTGTAGTATAATCATTTATGGCTTTTGAGCAACTGTGTAAATGTGAAAGCATTCCTTTTTATTTCAGTACTGTTGGCTGTGGGAATTTAATCAAAGTATTGCAAAACGGGAAAAATACTTTGCTGTTCCACTTTAGTAGCAAAGGCTGTAACCATGTGAAGAAGTAGGAGGGTGCATCACATCCAGCTCCTGGACTGAAGAGAGCAGGATGTAGGAGTTTGTGTCTGCTCCATAAATACTTGTACTGTTTGAGCTGACGAGTCATCAACCAGCTGCAATCCCAAAATTGTTGTGCTACTGACTCTAAGGCTGAGCTTGGGTCTAGAGTGAGATTTCATACTTGTTTCTTTACTCCTATTGCATTTTATACACTCATATATATGTTTGTAAGAACTTCAAAATTCCAAGCTAGGGGAAAAAAAAAAAAAAAAAAGTCTTCCAAGAACAAAACTGTATTAAAGATTAGAAGCTGTGTAAGATGAAGAATGCAAATGGGAGCAGTGTAGGGAACAAAAGCAGTCATGGAATGTACTTGTTTGGTTTTTTTAACTGCTTTAACAGGATGGTGGAGCAGAGCATTTGCAGGTGAACTAAACACCTTCCCTCTTCCCCTTCTTGTCCTTTCTCTTCAGTGGTCAAAGGTGATGTCAGTGATATTGATAAAGAGTATCTGCACACTGCATTGTTTAAAAAATGGTAGTGTTTGAAAAAAAATACAACATGACAATGTCAGATGAAAATTTAGCAGTAAAATAATTTTCAAATTAAGTAATAGTTAATTGGTCCTATTGAAAACGTCAAGTGTTACTGGGTTGGTGAAGGCCAGTGAAGTTACAGGAGGGTTTGGAAAATCAAGCTTGTAACTGTTTGAATGAAATAATGCAATAAACCTCTCCAATCTTGTGATGCATGTAAATCTGTTGTGGTTCTGGGGCAGAGGGAAGAGCTACACTATAACACATTTGTCCCTAATTTAGCCTTCCCTTTTGAGAAACTTGTTTCTTTTTTTGTGTAACAGTCTGCGCTCAATCTATGATGTAGGTTCACTTCATGCCTCTCTCTGCTTCAACGAGAACTTCTAGGAGTATTAAATAAAATCTAATCTAGGATGTAAATACTCATAATCTGTTCTAAATGTAGATTAGCCTACCAATAATCTTCTTCAGTCAATGGAATGTCCCTAAATGCTGAGACATAATTAGCAGTGCATATGATTACTGAGTAGATCTCAGCTGTGTATAATTGAACCATTCAAGCACCAAATACTAAGAATGAGCCTATTCTAACATTTCTGCTGGCGTGGTTTAAATTTGGCTTGATTTCAGAAAAGAAAATAAAATTGCTTCCTGAGAAGTGTCAAATTTGCCTTAAACTGTAGGAAAAGTGTCTGGCAAAAATAGAGGAGTTTTAAATTTATCATATTTTCTTCCACTTAAGGAGATAGTAAGGTGATAGGGGGGAAATCTGATTCAGTTTGTTGTAAATCTCAGTATGTCTGGGTTTGATTAGCTGTCTTAAGGAGGTTTTTTTCCTTCATGAAGAGGATACTTAGAGGTTTCTTTATTGCGTTTGCTTTCTGTTGGATTTTTTTTCCCCTCTAGTTGTATGAAGCTGCAGGTGAATTGCAGGTCTCTCTTAAATTCAGCTTAATTTCTGAACAGTTGAGAAATGCTCGAAGAGGCAGTCCGAGACATGCTAAAACATCAGGGAGACCTTTCTGCAACCATGGTGTTTTAGAAGTTGCTGTAGTCATCGATGTTTGTAACTAAAGGATATTTTCTCTACATTATAATGACCAGTTTTTGGTTATTTTTATGTATTTTTAAAAAATACTTAGTTCCTTTTGAAAACTGAGCCATAAATGAGTGTAGATTATTTATCGTTTGACTTAGGTAGGTTTTTGTTCTTTGGGTTTTTTTTTAGGCAATTTAAATTAGGATGATTTGCTTTTGGTGCAGACCTTTAGGCAGTAATTTTGTATTGCACAAGTGCATCACAGAATAGCTGAAGAGAGTGTTTTAGAAAAAGAAAAAAAAGTACTGTAAAAGGATAAAATGACATTGGCCAGTAGTCTGGATCAGCCCTTCATAAGACAGAGATGCTCTAAGTCAAGGAAATTTCTTCACACAGGCTTTTTAGATTAGACAGGTTTTTGTTGATTACAAATCAAATGAGACACTTCTTGAATCTTGAATTTATTTTAAAAGGCAGAGTAAGTGTTCATCTG
>VWYK01096721.1:4929-19796 GCA_013399775.1 Semnornis frantzii
CCCCCCGCTGTGAAGATGACCCAGACTAGACTAGGCTGGAAGTTAAGGAATGAAGCTATATTTACAGCTTAGCAGAATTTACAAGATATAGAGATATATATAGAGAGAGATAGATTTAGATATATATATAGAAAGAAAGATAGATAGAGAGATATATATATATAGAGAGAAAGATAGAGATACATATACGTATATATATATATACACAGTATACAGTTACATACAAGTTAAAAGTAACACAGAAACACAGAATCCCTCCAAAACAATCAGATTGCCAGGAGGCTCCTGACCCAAACCTCCCTTCCCCACTAAAGCAAGGCCAAATAATAGAAAAAAATAAGGTAAAATAACTTCATCCAAAACATTCCTTTAATCTTTCTCCACATGAAATCAAACAGAAGGGATCCAAGCTTGGCAACAAGTAGTATTTAATTAAAGCAGCAGCAGTGTTGTAATTCATACTAGGAAATTAGTGATACATAAAGGAAAAGCAGCTGGTGTTCTGGAAGCCTGGTGGACAGTGCTGCTGTTTTAGCACCCAGGCCCTCTAGCACCTGATTTTGCAGGTGGTGTGTAGTGACTGCTGTGCTTGGGAGGGAGTGGGGGATCCTCTTGCAAGCAATAACCACAGAGATCTTCACTTACGCTCCCTGTGTCCATGCTCGGACTCCTTCTTTAAATTGTAGACTATCTGCAGGTAGACTTGAGGAGTGTATTACCCTGTTGTTTATTTCAAAGGCAAGTTATTGCATGCAGATTTATCCTGGGCTGCTTTCTTTTGCCACAGGCACTAAAGTCACAGCAAATGCTCTCCACCCTGGTTCTGTCTCTTCCGAGCTGGTCCGGCACTCGTTTGTAATGACATGGCTGTGGAAGATATTCTCATTCTTCTTGAAGACACCTTGGGAAGGAGCTCAGACCAGCATCTACTGTGCAGTAGCAGAGGAGCTGGACTCTGTGACAGGACAGTATTTCAGGTGGGTGCAAACTGGTGGAGTGATACACTGCAGGAAGTAACCTTGTTGGCTGCAGAGAATTAGGGGGGTCACTGAGAGGCTGGCTTCTAAGACTGGGGCTGGTGAAATTCTAGAGCATGACTCCTTCCAGTTCTGTTGCAGTGGTATTGTGTTAGAAGAAGTCCAGAAAGCCAGTCCTTCAGTGCTAGGGGTATCACTGTACTCCTGGTGCAGGAATGGCTGTCACATGCTCAGAGCTTTAATCCTGATCTGCCTGAGACTAGGGCAAATCACTTTTTAGTAGAGCTGTTTAGTTAATGAGGTCACTCGAGTCAGTCCGGGGAAGACTATTTAGATTCTCTTTATGGTTTTACCCTACTGGAACAGAAGGGGCCTGAGCTCCCAGGGAGGTGGGAGGGCTGAGGATGAGATTTTCAGGACTGGCATGTGACAAAACTTGATTCACAGAATCATAGAATGGGAAGGTTGGAAGAGACCTCAAGGATCAGCCAGTTCCAACCCCCTGCCATAGGCAGGGACAGCTCCCACTAGCACAGGTTACTCAAGGCCTCGTCCAGCCTGGCCTTGAACACCTCCAGGCAGGGAGCAGCCACAACCTCCCTGGGCAACCTGTGCCAGTGTCTCACCACCCTCACTGTAAACAACTTCTTCACTGAAGAAATTCTTCAGTGTGACAGAGCCACCCGCTGGGAGGGTCTCCTGCTGTGATGCTTATCACACTGTCCTGTAAACTATCTCCTGTAGCTCCCCCTACAAAGCCTTTTGTTTCTTGACTCCTTTGCCTTGCTCCAGGACCCTGCATAGTCATGCCTGTTCCTAGTCATGCCTGTTCCTCTCACCAACTACAGTCAGAAGCAGTTCTAAGTCATCATCACCCTAGAGTCGAAGGCTGCCCTTTGAGCAGATTCATGCAGATGTGTCTGCCAGCTTCCCACAGGGTGTAGAGCAGTGTAACAACACTGGGAGTGTTTTTGGAAGTGAATGGGAAATTTGTCTGTTCTTTTTTCCCATATGGATAATGCTGGAGCCTTTACATCTTTGCAGAGCTTTCCTCTTGTGCCATAGGACAGATTAGTCTCTGTAATGACTCTGTCTGATCTTCATTTGGGAGTTTGTACCATCTTAATCAGACTTAAATATATAAATAGAGGTCTTAATCTTCCCTGGATGAGTGTTTGTCCCAGGATACAAAGGGAGCATTTCTGTGCAAGGGTACAGAAACCTCAGTGGATTTTCAACTCAGGAGTTTAGGATGTGGTGGGTTATGAATAGCTTCAACAGTAATTCACATTTTACACTGGTCTAACCTAAAATCCTTTTCACTTTCTGGGCAATAGAATACAGATGTTAAGAAAACAATATACATGCCACAAGACAGGTGAAGTCTACCAAGTCATTTCAGGAACAGGAGAGTCTGTGCACTGGGAGCTTTAAGAACACTCAGTGGGATAGAAATCATAGAATCACAGAATGCCAGGGGCTGGAAGGGACCTCCAAAGCTCATCCAGTCCAAGCCCCCCTGCCAGAGCAGGATCTGCTAGACCAAGAACACATCCAGATGGTTTTTGAGTATCTCCAGAGAGGGAGACTCCACAGTCCCCCTGGGCAGCCTGTGCCAGGCTTCTGCCACCCTCACAGGGAAAAAATTCCTCCTCAGGTTTAAATGAAACTTCCTCTAACTCAGCTTCCACCCAGTTCCCCTTGTGCTGTCCCTGGGCATCACCCAGCAGAGTCTGGCTCCAGCCTCCTGCCACTCACCTGCACATCTTTAGAACCATTGCTGAGGTCACCTCTCAGTCTCCTCCCCTGCCAGAAGCACAGCTCCAGCTCCCTCAGGCTCTTCCATTCCCTTCAGCATCTTTGTGGCTCTGTGCTGGACTTTCAAACACTTCTCTGTCCCTCTTGAACTGGGGGGGCCCAGAAGTGGACACAGGACTCCAGATGCAGCCTCACCAGGACAGAGTAGAGGGACAGGAGAACCTCTCTCAACCTACTAGCCACAGCCCTTCTAATCCACCCCTGACTGGCATTGCCCCTCCTGGCCACCAGAGCATATTGCTGGCCCATGGTCAGCCTCCCATCAATTTAGCACGCCAGATCCTTTCCCCCTTTGCTGCCTTCCAACAGCTCAGTCCCCAACCTATCCTGCTCCCTGAGGTTGTTCTTTCCCAGGTGCAAGACTCTGCACTTGTCCTTGCTGATTTTCATCAAATTTCTCCCTGCCCAACCCTCAGCCTGTCCAAGGTGCAAGTTCCTCTGTTGTCTTCAACTCCCATGCTAGTGCAGCGTCTAGCATTACAGAGGAGAACACCTGATCTCTCTTCCAGACAGGGTGCTGCCTGATTGCAGGAGCTGAGAAGAAAGAAGCCACAGTTTGCAGCATAATGGAACAAAGGATAACCATAGATGGTTATGACAGTATTATTATTCTGGGGCAGCTTTGCCTTTCATCACTGGCAATATAGTGAGATGGATAGGGTGGGATAAACAGCTCAGAGTGAAAGGTTGGTTGAGTAGAGTTTGGTTTTTTGCACTGTTTGCTAGAAAAGGTGCTCCTGGTGTAGCCTGGTCAGACTTTATAGCCCTTTACAGAATCATGGAATGGTAAGATTGGAAGGGACCTCAAGAATCATCGAGTTCCAACCCCTTGCCATAGGCAGGGACACCTCCTACTAGTACAGGTCACTCAAGGCCTCATCCAACCTGGCCTTGAACACCTCCAGGGAGGGAGCAGCCACAACCTCCCTGGGCAACCTGTGCCAGTGTCTCACCACCCTCACTGTAAAGAACTTCCTCCTAACATCCACTTTCAATCTCCCCTCTGCCACTTCAAACCCATTCCCCTTGTCCTGCCATTCCCAGCCCTTGTCAATAGTCCCTCCCCAGCCTTCCTGGAGCCCCCTTCAGATCCTGGAAGGCTACTCTAAGGTCTCCTGGAAGCCTTCTCTTCTCCAGGCTGCAGAGCCCCAACTCTGTGGTGGATTTATTGAGAATGTACAGGGAGTAGTAGAGCATGTACAAGTTTCTTGAAGAGTTCAGACAGAAGACAGAGCTAGGCTTGCTTGCTAGATCTTGGTGCCCTTGGGCAAGGTTCTTCAGTAGCCAGCTGGGCAGGAAGCTTTCTCAAGGTGGTTTAGCACCTACCTTTGCTTAGTTGGTAGATAGCCCCTACCCTTCTTCAGCTGGCTTTGAAGTTAAGCTGATAAAAAGCAACTCCCTTACCTTACCACAGCCATTTCAGTGCTAATGCAGGTGGAGATGACTGACTCCAAAGGTGTTGTTGTTGCAGTGACTGC
Organism: Semnornis frantzii; assembly: GCA_013399775.1. Classification (NCBI taxonomy): domain Eukaryota; kingdom Metazoa; phylum Chordata; class Aves; order Piciformes; family Ramphastidae; genus Semnornis; species Semnornis frantzii. The sequence continues at coordinate 9,203 of VWYK01096721.1, forward strand.
CAGCCAGCATATGTATCGCCACGGGCCCGGGATGAGGAGACAGCAAAGAAGCTCTGGAACGTGAGCTGTGAGCTCCTCCACATCCAGTGGGACTGAGCACTGCAGACCTCACCTGTGCACCTGGCTGAGCCCAGCAATGCTTCTCCTGGGAACAGCACTGCTGGGGGACCTCAAGACAAGAATGCTGATACTTGGCTGCCCTTATGATGGCTCTGTGGACATAATCTGAATTGCTGGAACATTACACTGAGGCATTGAGATCTGTGAGCAACCAGTCCCCTTTCCTAGCTGGAGAGTTAGAGCTCTGAAGCAGGTAGCAACCTTTGCTTGGTATCTCACACAGCTGGGCTCTGGCTTTAGCATAGAAATGGAGGGTGCAGGCTTAGCCTTAGATTATGAAGTTAAAAGAATTCCCTTCATTCCTTAGATGTTTCCTAACAGTGATAGTAAAAACATAGGACTCTAAACTCATGATCTGTGAGGTTATTTTCAGTTCCCAGCATTTGACCTGACAGAGGGAAAGATTTTCTGGCAATGTCATGCCATACAGATGCTGTCAAGCACACAGCAACAGGTGCTGGCCTTTTTGTGCCAAGCACTAGGGAAAGTATTTCAATAGAATCAATACTCTGTATCCATTGAAAGAAGCTGGATCCCAGCCACTGGAGGATCTTTGCTCTGACTGCCCATTGATTGCAGTAAGGTAACTGAGGCTTGGCCTCTCTTTGAAAACCCAGGTCTCAGAGCAGGTGAGGGGGAGGTTTTAAAATACAGTAACTTGCCTGCAGCTTTAAAATCATCATCTCCCCTGTGAAGCACTGAGAAAAGATGATGTAAATGTCACAAGAAACTCCCCAGCTGCACTTTAAAGGACTTTAGAACCTAGAGAAGAGAGCAGAATGCATAAAGAACATCTCCACTGTGTTAAACAGCAATAAACAATTTCAAGTAAGACTTTAGCTTTAAATGACAGTAAACCACCTAGAGCAATATAGCTGAAGCAGAGGTTGGAACTGTGACATTATGGTCAACTCAGCTACAGGACAAGAAAGTAAGACTTGCACAGAAATCCTTGTTTAACTACCTAGAGGATGCTGGCCAAGGCTGCAGCCTGGCCTTGCCATCCCACAGACCTTGCACTTCCAAAAGGCAGCTGGGTCAGGTCACACAGCCACGGGACTGCTCCCTTGGAGCTCTAGTGCTGCTCTGTTGCAATTTGCTGGAGTGTGATGCATTATCACAACTGATTTCTGAAAGGATGAAGCAGCTAGAAGACAAGTGCCACAGCTCAGAGAGTCATCTGCTGTAGTTTTTGGAGCTGCATGCCACTGTGGCCAACTGCCAGCTTTGGGAGACAAAGGTCAATTTGGTGATTCTTTCTACCTGGAAGCTGTCTGGGGAGGTCAGTCCCGTGCTACCTCTGAGCAATACTAATAAAGCCATTTTCCTTTTGCAACAGGAGACTGGCTCTTCCTTCAGAAATGGTGAATTGCTTTCCTAGGTGTTGCTGCTACCCACACCTGCCTTGCCAATGCAGAGAACTCAATGTGGGAAACATTTGGGAGTCTCTTGGTGTTTCTGCCTCCTGCTCTGCTATTTTCCTTCTTTGTGCTTCACCTTAAATGTGAAACTACATCCACATCTCCAGTGTAGCCCTGCAGGCTCTGCCTGCTTTCTCTGCATGCAATGCTCAGACCTCAAAGTGGCTTTCAGGAGCAATGGAAACCATTTTTTAGCAAAAGCAGGAAGTGTCTCTAGGCTGAAGTATTTTGCCATTGCTCTTCTCAGAGAGTCTGACTGTAGCTGTAACATAAAGCCTGTAGTTACACACCTCCAGAGAGACACTCTCTCTCTCTTTGACCTTGGCCAAGGAATTGATACCTCCTCCTAGGTTTATCTGTAAAAGGAGGGAACTAAAGCTCATTTAGCTGTGTGGAGACTTGTGAGAGAGAGTTAGATTAACTCTCAAAGCTCTCTGCAGAGGATTCCTGGTCTGAGAGAGTACCTGTTATGAGCCTGAGCTAGCTACCAGGAGGACTTCTGAGAATGTTCCAATTTGTCTAAATGTTGAGGACCCTGTAGCAGAGAGAGGGTTTGCAATAACAGAACAGTTCTCCCCCTTCTCATTACTCTGCTAAGCTTAGCCAAAAGCAAAACACAAATCTAGAGGAGATCCCCAGCTCTGCTGAGATGAAAGCAAACAGAAGATGCATTAACAGAAGATCTGTTAACAGTCATAATAATTTATTACCTTTTTTTTTTCATTGTAAACAAAGCTTGGTCATTAATAACAGAAGTTGTTTTTGTCTGGCAGTTCTCAATCCCTTTTTGATGCTCAAAAATTCAAAGCCCCCGGATCATTGCACTATTCATGACACAAGGCAGTTAGGATCAGAATTCCAGTTCTGCTGGCAAGAGCAAGATCCCTACCTTTCCAGGTTAAAAACATCAACTAACAATGAACACCACATAAAGTGCATCAGGTAGAGTGCAAAAAAGGTCAGGAAGGCAGGCAGGTAGAGAACTGACTGCTGTCCATGGCAAACTCTGCTCTCTGTGCTCAAGGCAGCTGAAAGAACTCGAGCAGAAAGGTAGACACTACCTCAGTGCAGATCTGGATCCTCACCAACAGGAAAGTCTGCTCATGAACAGAGATTTGGAAGTGGTGGAAGGCATGGAGAGGGTCACGTTTTAGGATAAGCCTAAGGGCTGAAAGCTGATGAAAAGCTGGGTCAGTCTGGCCAGGAAACAAAAGCAGCTTTCATGAGCACTGCTGCCTAATGAGATAATGCAAATCTGTGGTCAGGAGATTGAGAGAGCTGAACGTGGCCATTTCTGACTGCTCTCGGCCGTTCTAGCCCTGCTCTAGTGAGCAGAGCTCCTCCAGAAGAGGTGTTTGTGTCAGTGGGGCACTGCTCACCAAACACTGACAGACTGAGTCCAGTCCCATGGCAGTACAGTGAGCCTGGGCACAGTGCAGAGCTCACTCTAAGTTATTTGGTGTACTGAAACTCTTTACAGGTCCAGGACACTTCAGAAAAGCTGTTGGTTTCTTTTGGAGCAATGCACTGAACCCTGACACAAAAGAGTGAAGTAGTTTCCTCACTCCATGTGCTGAAATACATGCAAACGGCAAACTCTTGCTTCTGGCCTTGTCTGATCTCTTTCTTTCTGAAGGTTCTATTACTGTCTACCATTCTTCTGTCCACTTCTCAGGTCCCAGTCAGGGTTGCAGAGAAGCAGCTGCTCTTTTTCCCCAGCATCCCTGAAACAAAGCAATTAAAGATTTCTGCTTTTTTCATAAAGCTGAGTTAACCTCCCAGAGCACAGCCTGTCAGTAGAGCCTATACTGTGTGCCTGGTCAATAAAAACTTCATCTGGTGTTCTACTGTACTGGACAGGGACTGATTATTCTGTTAGGAAACAAAGAAATCCCTGAGAGGGATGCAGACTGCCTGGTGAGCTCTTCCTCAGCTTGCTCTATGTTTTCTGCAATATCTGGTGAAAAACTCTGGAAGGTTACTGGCAACTGTACAGTGACAAAGCTGCACTGCAACCATTTATTGGTTGTTACCATAGCAAAGAAAGAGGTATGTGATCCTTCAACTACTTTAAAGGATTATTTTCCCTTTGTACCCCCTGTACAGGTCATGCCCTTAACTTCATCCACCTAGTGAGGTGTCATGCCCTTAACTTCATCCACCTAGTGAGGTCTCAAGTGCCATATGTATGGCACACATCAGACAGTGTGACTGGTAAGTAGAAATCGACCATGAAAGATCTGTCCTTGCCTTTCCAAAATGAGCTAAAGAAATCAGGCACACTGTAATAGTGGGGAAGTGGTGGTGGTGGGGAACCAAACCAAAATTTATAGCAATGGTTTGTGTAGAGACTTAAAAAAACAAACAACCCACATCTCTGAATTTCACTCTTTGTAAAGGAAGATCTCTGCAATCTTGAAAGAGTTTACAGGAAACCCATAAACATGAAAAGTTTTATAGTCCAGGCTACAAAGAGAAGAGAGAAAATCTCATCAACTTGGTATAGAAAAAAAAAATCTCATCAACTTGGGACAGAAAAAACCAAATCTCATCAAGTTGGTATATGTTTTCTGGATTTAAAAAAAGACATAAAAGAGAGTAAAGTTCAGTGCCTTTCAAAAAAACAAAAGCCAAACAAATCAACCCGAGCCAAACATAACCCAAAACACCCAACCCAAGCCAGACACAGAAGTGCTCTTTTCTATCTGCTGGAATTCTTGCTTGTTCAGTTAGAAATTGCCCCCCCTCCCCCCTGAAAAGATAGCCAAAAAACACCCTGAGGTAGTGACTGTAAATATCCAGGACTGGCACTTGTCATTTAGTTCCTTTCCATACACCAGAAGCAGCATCCATTTGCCACCACCATCAGCCAAGAGCCTTCCAGATCGCTGAGCCACAGGCCTTTGAGCTGCCTTGGAGCCTTCCCCTTCTGTAGGATGCTGAGTCTCAGGCAGTTGTTACTTCCTGGTGGCCTGGGGAAGCCGAGTTCTGGCCTTGGGCTGGTGCACAGAGAGCCACTGGGCACAGATGGCCTTGACGACGTCGTCGCCGCTGCTCTGGGCCAGCTGTCGCACCTGCTGCACCAGCTGCACCGCTCTGCTCTTCTCCTGCCTCACCGACACGAGGTAGGCAGAGCGCAGCTTCTGGCACATCACATAGGCCTGGATCTGAAGAGGAAGAGGCACAACATGGTTAGAATCACAGAGTCAGGCAGGGTTGGAAGGGACCACAAGGAGCAGCCAGTTCTAACTCCCCTGCCATGCCCAGGGACACCTCACACTACATCAGGCTCTCTACAGCCTCATCCAGCCTGGCCTGAAACACCTCCAGGGATCAGGCTTCCACCACCTTCCCTGGGCAACCCCTGCCAGGCTCTCGCCACCCTCATGCTCAACAACTTCTTCCTAACATCCACTCAGAATCTCCCCATTTCTAGCTCAGTTCCTTTCCCCCCAGTCCTGTCACTCCCTGACATCCTAAGAAGTCCCTCCCCAGCTTTCTTGTAGCCCCCTTAAGACACTGCAAGGTCACAAGAAGGTCACCTGGGAGCCTTCTCCTCTCCAGACCAAACAGCCCCAACTCCCTCAGTCTCCCCTCATAGGAGAGGCTCCAGCCCTCTGCTCATCCTCCTGGTCCTACAGTCATAAGCAGAGACTTATTTCTAGCTTGGTTCCACTCCCCCCACTCCTATCATTGCATCTTAACAAGTCCTTCCCCAGCTTTCTTGTAGGCCCCCTAAAGATACTGCGAGGTCACAAGAAGGTCACCTGGGAGCCTTCTCCTCTCCAGACCGAACAGCCTCAACTCCCTCAGTCTCCCCTCATAGGAGAGGTGCTCCAGGCCTAAGCTAACAGGCCTGGAGCTTAAGTAAGGATTCGCTGCAAGTACCCAGTTCAGACACATGTGGTACAAGACAGTAGCAGCATATTGGAAAAGTGGAGTATGGCAGGGAGTAGATCCCAATTTGAAAGTTGGAGTGACAGCTTGGTCTGTTGTGAAAACTACTGTGGCACCATGGAATCAACATCACGAATCCTCTCCTGCTCATTAAGTTACCATCCCCTCAGCAAAGAGTCTAAACAAGCCACTATTTGCTGCTGCTGGTTCCAGAGCAGCTCGCAGCTTTCAGTGATAGATCTTACAGAAAGGCTGAATGAAAAGCCCATTTTTCAGTCTACTTACAACAGTCTATCAGTAGGAGCAGGACAGAGGACAGTCACAGCTCTTAAAGTGTGATTCCCAAGCTATGCCACTCAGGCTCTACAACAACCTACAGCTCACATATCTGTGACTTTGCAGGGGCTTGCCTGGCTGCTAGGAAAGCTAATGGAGAAGCCAACTAGAGCAGATCTTGCCTCTCTGAAAAAAAAACCAGCTGTCTGCCATTACTAGAAACTTACATGGACCTATGTCAACAGCTGAACAACAAACCCACCCCTCTGAAATGCTTTCCTTCCCACTGTCACAAATGCCCAGCTCTGAGGACTGAAGGAACTAATAGTCATAATGACAACATGTCACAGCTTTACAGTTACAAACACCACAGCCTTGAGGAATTTACTGTGATTTCTACAATCTAGGAAGTGGCCTTCAAAGCTTTGGCTTGAGTGAAGATGAGAGAGGAGATGGTAAAAGAAAGATAGCCTGCAGACCAAGACTGAGCTGTTTAGCTCTGTGAAGGAAGTTCCTCTACTGTACTTTCATTTACCTTGTTTTCATCACTGTCCATATCCTGAATCAGATTATCAAGGTCCTGTATCCAAAGAAAGGAAAAAGTGTTCACACTTGGAGTGACTGCAGTTTGCAAACCTTTACCTCAGCAGGAACCAAGCCCCTGCACAGAGATCACAGCTAGGTGGCTACCTTGTCCCAACAGCAAGTGCTGCAGATGCAGAAAGTCCAGTTCCTCCCTTTGCTGCAGCTTCCCCTGCCTGCCACTTCTGCAGGGTACCCCTAGAGAAGACCACAAGCCTGGCAGTCACCCCATGGACATGGCTCGTGTTGTACGATGTGGATTTGTAGGTTCTCTGCAAACTCAGCAGGAGTTTGCCCTGTGGGTCCCAAGAGGTGGACTCTGTCCCCTAGCCTGATTAGTAGAACTTCATTAAGGACCTCTCCTTCCTTCACTGGGATGGAGAAAGACATTGCTAAGGCAAAGGAAATCTTCAAATTGTTTCCCCTGGAGGCAGCAGATTTCTACCTCCACAGATCCTCTGCATTCAGCCAGGGAAGCCTCGCTGAATGAACACCTCTCAGCCCAGTCAGGAGCATTTGGCAGGTTCTGTGAAGCAGAGGTTCTCCATCATGGATAGTCATTTGGGAATTGCAGGGCAGGAGCATGCTACAGCTACTTATGGTTCCTCCTGGAGTAACTTGCATAAGGCAAACCACACACCCCCACCTTTAGCCAACGCGTGGAGTAGAGAGGCAGAAGGGATGAAGGACTCGCTGAAAGGCGAGCACAGGCAGCACAGGCACCAGAGGATGGTTTCCACGTGGCCTGCATTGTGCATTTTACCTTAAAAGGGGCATGTGGAAGGGCAGAATTACCTCAGCAGGAATATTCTTGAACTCCTGCAGACAGTTTAGGATGATGTTATCTCCATCATTTTTTGCTGCCACTCCAGACTCACTGACACACTTGAGCAGCTGCCGGATCTCGCTATACTTCTGCTGCTGCACCAGCTGCTTGGCCACTTTGCTGTACACTTCTGTAGCTTCCAGCTGGAAGTCCTAGAGGTAGTTGGAACACGAGAGCAACATGTTAGATGTCCTCAGCAGGTTCTCTCACAGCTCCTCTATACAACTGAGAGAATCTCCTCAAAGGACAACGTATCGCAGCATGCTCCAAAAAGTCAGAGCTGTTTTGGGGGTCTTATTTTCCTGTCATCACTGCTCAGGACTTGCTTAAAGATTTTCAATAATCAGACTGGTAAAATTCAATTTTACTGAAGAATAAGAGCACTGCTAATGTCTCCTTTTCAGGAGGAATGCCAAAATACCAGTTTGCTTTCTTCATAGGTCCCTACTCAATTGGCAAGCTCCCACTATATTCCCTCAGCCACCCCACCAGCAGCCACTCTTTTTGTACCCCAAGAAACTGAGCATTGTACAGATCCCATATAAAGGAAGAAATGAAAAAAGCTATGGACTGATCCTGCTATGGGTAAGGAAAAAATAAAAGGAAAAAAAGCAAATAGGAAGGAAAAAATATAAATGGAAAGGAAGGAAAATAAACGGAAAGGAAGGAAAATAAACAGAACGGGAAAAAATGAACAGAAAGGGAAAAAATGAACAGAAAGGGAAAAAATGAACAGAAAGGGAAAAAATGAACAGAAAGGGAAAAAATGAACAGAAAGGGAAAAAATGAACAGAAAGGGAAAAAATGAACAGAAAGGGAAAAAATGAACAGAAAGGGAAAAAATGAACAGAAAGGGAAAAAATGAACAGAAAGGGAAAAAATGAACAGAAAGGGAAAAAATGAACAGAAAGGGAAAAAATGAACAGAAAGGGAAAAAATGAACAGAAAGGGAAAAAATGAACAGAAAGGGAAAAAATGAACAGAAAGGGAAAAAATGAACAGAAAGGGAAAAAATGAACAGAAAGGGAAAAAATGAACAGAAAGGGAAAAAATGAACAGAAAGGGAAAAAATGAACAGAAAGGGAAAAAATGAACAGAAAGGGAAAAAATGAACAGAAAGGGAAAAAATGAACAGAAAGGGAAAAAATGAACAGAAAGGGAAAAAATGAACAGAAAGGGAAAAAATGAACAGAAAGGGAAAAAATGAACAGAAAGGGAAAAAATGAACAGAAAGGGAAAAAATGAACAGAAAGGGAAAAAATGAACAGAAAGGGAAAAAATGAACAGAAAGGGAAAAAATGAACAGAAAGGGAAAAAATGAACAGAAAGGGAAAAAATGAACAGAAAGGGAAAAAATGAACAGAAAGGGAAAAAATGAACAGAAAGGGAAAAAATGAACAGAAAGGGAAAAAATGAACAGAAAGGGAAAAAATGAACAGAAAGGGAAAAAATGAACAGAAAGGGAAAAAATGAACAGAAAGGGAAAAAATGAACAGAAAGGGAAAAAATGAACAGAAAGGGAAAAAATGAACAGAAAGGGAAAAAATGAACAGAAAGGGAAAAAATGAACAGAAAGGGAAAAAATGAACAGAAAGGGAAAAAATGAACAGAAAGGGAAAAAATGAACAGAAAGGGAAAAAATGAACAGAAAGGGAAAAAATGAACAGAAAGGGAAAAAATGAACAGAAAGGGAAAAAATGAACAGAAAGGGAAAAAATGAACAGAAAGGGAAAAAATGAACAGAAAGGGAAAAAATGAACAGAAAGGAGAAAATAAACAGAATGGAAAAAAATAAACAGAATGGAAAAAAAATAAACAGAAAGGAAAAAAATAAACAGAAAGGAAAAAATGAACAGAAAGGAGAAAATGAACAGAAAGGAGAAAATGAACAGAAAGGAGAAAATGAACAGAAAGGAGAAAATGAACAGAAAGGAGAAAATGAACAGAAAGGAGAAAATGAACAGAAAGGAGAAAATGAACAGAAAGGAGAAAATGAACAGAAAGGAGAAAATGAACAGAAAGGAGAAAATGAACAGAAAGGAGAAAATGAACAGAAAGGAGAAAATGAACAGAAAGGAGAAAATGAACAGAAAGGAGAAAATGAACAGAAAGGAGAAAATGAACAGAAAGGAGAAAATGAACAGAAAGGAGAAAATGAACAGAAAGGAGAAAATGAACAGAAAGGAGAAAATGAACAGAAAGGAGAAAATGAACAGAAAGGAGAAAATGAACAGAAAGGAGAAAATGAACAGAAAGGAGAAAATGAACAGAAAGGAGAAAATGAACAGAAAGGAGAAAATGAACAGAAAGGAGAAAATGAACAGAAAGGAGAAAATGAACAGAAAGGAGAAAATGAACAGAAAGGAGAAAATGAACAGAAAGGAGAAAATGAACAGAAAGGAGAAAATGAACAGAAAGGAGAAAATGAACAGAAAGGAGAAAATGAACAGAAAGGAGAAAATTAACAGAAAGGAGAAAATTAACAGAAAGGAGAAAATTAACAGAAAGGAGAAAATGAATAGGAAGGAAAAACTAAATACAAAGGAAAAAATAGAAAGGAAAAAATAAATAGAAGAAAAAAAGAAAGAAAAAAGAAAGGGAAAAAAGAAAAAAAGGGAAGAAAAAAAAAGGAAAAACAAGAAAGGAGAAAAAAAGGAAATAAAGAAAAGAAAAAAAGAGAAAAAGAAAGGAAGGAATCAGAAGCAATGCTATGCACCTCAAGTTCTACTGGTACATGAAGAAGAGAAGAAGAGGTCTCCAGAGAGAGTTTGCAGTTGGTTTTCCTCTCTCAGCCAGGACAACAGCACAGAGGTAGCCCCAGCCTTATATATTCACTGCCTCTGCAGGCTACCATGAACTGCAGGGAGTTACCAAGTCAGAGCTCTCTGCTCTCATCTGTGACTGTGTTTTGCCAGAGCTAAGCCACTGAAAGGGCAGGCACAGCAAAGGCAAAGCTCTACTTTATTCCTTCATAGGACCCAGTTAGTTTGGAAGCATCCTACTGAAGCAGCATCTGCATTTCCCTGCCAAGCTTGCTCCACATACATGGATAATGCTTGAAGCAGTGATCTTTCTCAAGAGGTTTTTCTCTTCCAAAACAAAGTATTTTCCTTTTGAAATGACAGTGCTTGCTCTAGCAAGTTTTTCCATACCTGAAGGACTCTAAATGCAATTCCAAACCCCTCCTCGATGTTTTTGCCTTCCAACATGACCTGATAAGAGAGGCACAGACAAGTCTGAGGATGCACACTTCTTTCTCATTACATACAGTTCAATGATGATGCCTTTCCAGATTCTGCCCAGAAGTCTGCATTACTTCAACAGAACACAGCACCACTCCAACAGGTACAGCAAATATCAAGTCTGTTGGCATGAACCAACTCCCTGTGGGACACTGGGCTGAAGTAATGGAGGGAGTTGAAAGTAAGAAAGGTGAGAATAATAGCAGTTATTTGCCTTAGAATCATAGAAT
>VWYK01096722.1:0-15048 GCA_013399775.1 Semnornis frantzii
TGAGAAGATCCCCTCTCAGTTGGCTCTTCTCCAGGCTAAACACACTAAGTGTCTCTAAACAGCCCTCATCTCATCACAGAGATGCTCCAGACTCTTCCTGATCTTCATAGCCTCTGGTGGACTCTCTTAGGTAGTTTCCTGTCTCACTTGAACTGGGCAGTCCAGAACTGGACACTATTCCAGATGTGGCCTCACTAGGGCAGAGGGGGAGGAGAACCTCCCTCAATCTGCTGGGCATACTCTTTTTAATGCACCCCAGGACACCACTGGGTTTCTTGGTCACAAGGGCACATTGCTCAATCATGGTGTCATTGTTGTCCACCAGCACTCCTACATCCTTCTCCACAGAGCTGCTATTTGCCTTCAACCGTTTATCTTACTGCTGGGTTTCTGAAATCAGTTAGTTCATGACACAAAAATATTCAGGCTGGTGCAAAAGAGAGGTCAGAAGACAGCTATAAAGAGGGGTAGGGAGGGGAACAAAGAAAAGGAAAGGAGAGACAGTTTTCAGTTACAGAGATATCAGTGACAGTTCACCTTCCACAGGAAGTAAACACTGTTCTCATATCTCCTGGGAAACAAAAATGAGTATAAAAAGAAAACCATTGCATAGTTTTCCAAGTGTAAGAATTATTTTTCAGTCTAGGTAAAAGCTTCTGTTTGGCTGTTTGGTACCACTTCCTACAAATTCTACTTACAGTGAGATTTTTAATTGCTTCGCTTTGCTCCTGGCTTGTTTTGATTTCTTTCACATAACGTTTCTGGAGCTCATTATACATCTCAAGTAGTCTAAAACCAGAAGAAATGCATAAACTGCAATAAAATACCAACACCAATAAAATGTATATCCTTTGTGATGAAAATATTGCAGGTGCTCCACAGAGATCACCCAGACTGTAGTTATGCTGTAGAGACTTAACAGAAATATCTAAGATGGGTGAGTGAAGTGTGATGAGCAACACAGAAAGAAGAAACACCAGAAAACAGCAGCAGACTCAAAAGAATGGTTTGTATTGATGGCAAAATGCCTCTCACTCAGCCAGACTGAGGACCCTGTTGTTTTTTTCCAGTCCACCTGGCCACACTGAGTAAAGCTCAGTACGAATAACTTGTTGGTGGAAGATGTACACACCAGCACGTCACAGATGTCAGTCTTCACCCGCTTAGCACAACAGGAAGAGCAAAAGGAGACTCTTAAAGGATAAAAAAAAAATTCGTGGCAAGAAAAGTTGTTTCTGGCCAATCAAGAAACCACAATAGAGTCTCATGAGGCAGGATCATTAGCTCTGTGTGGCACAAAACATCTCACTGCTTCTGTGCTTGGGTGTGAGCAAATGAAGTCTGTGAGAAACTGAGCATGAGTGGGTAAAATCAATGCAAAATGAACAGATTTAGGGTATTGTCTTTTCCTTTGATATCTTGTACCAAGTTCTGAATGCAAGAAGGAAATAACTGAAGCAATCTGCATGGAACAGGTCCATATGGAACTGATAAACATGAACAGACATTTTTCCTGTTTTCTTAGAAATTCAAATAAGAGTTGGCACTCACACTAAGTCATGATTGTGCACCACAAGCAGGATGAGCAACACTTCAGCACAAAAGAGCTTTGTAAACTAACATACAAATAGATGCTAGAAAAAAAGAAGCCAAGTCAGGTTCTCTATGCACAACCTCATACAAAGCAGGTCCAGCACTAGATTCAGAGTAACTCACACAGCTTCCACAGAAGCATCTAATAAGGTACTCAAATTAATAACAGAGATAAACACCCAGAGTTCCCAGAACCTTTACAAAGAGTCTGGTATACTGTAAAGACATCTAAAGAAGAAAACAAAACAAACAAACCAACCAACCCAGGCCTTCTATAGGCATCAACAGGAAACAGTATAAACAAGGTGCTTAAAGACAAAGCAGTAGGGACTGTGCCTGTCTTTAAGATCCACAGCCCACGTCTACAAGTGCCCAAGAAGCAGCCTGTGAGAGAATGGAGCAGCCTATTTCTTCTAAAACCAAGTCACAGAGGGATGGACCAACATTTTCTGTAGCATGTCTAGTTGTTAAAATGTTTCAATATGTTCTCTTACACCCAAACTGTATCTTTTGCATCAAAATGGCAGTTTACTCCTAGTCTGCCATTTAACCAGCAAACTACACTAAGCAGTGGCTCACTTCTACAGATCAATTTAGACTGAAAGGCAGAATCACTTGTCTGGTTCATTTTGAAAACAGTATCGGCCTATAAATGTTACACACAGCTAAAATGGAGCTAAAAAATATGAGCTAAGAAAGTTCCCACCAATTAGAAAATTAAATTGCACAACTCTAGGTTTAAAATCTACCAAAAAAGGATTATGTGTGTACGTACACACACAAAAGAGCTTCCTTGGCTGATTCAATTTTTCTCAATAGAATACTGAGACAGAAACCCATTTTGTTACAGAATCACAGAATCATTGTGGTTGGTAAAGAACTTACAGACCAAGTCCAGCCCTTAACCCAGCACTGTCAGGTCACCACATGACATTCTTTGTTTAGTCTCATTTTTCAACTTCAATCTCAGATTTACTGTTTACTTTGAAATTCCAAATAAAATTATTTTCCATTGTTTCAAAGGATAAAAGCCGATTATTTTCTTTATATTAAACTGGTTTGACCATGACTAATGTATTCTGCCCTACAGAGAACGTTTAATTCTGTGAAAAAGCAGGTTCCAAGAACTCACCTGACACCATCACCCTCTAGAACAAGATCCTTGCTGTATCCACCCTTTTGCCACAAAGGGGGTTCTGTTTGAACTTGAACACTTAATCAAAACAAACACAACAGCTTAGTAAAAATTAGATTTTGCAATGTTAATTGGATCAAAAAAAGCAGCTGGAAAATGCTATGTTACTTTTCAGTGTGATTTTACAGTAGAGGCTTCCATGCAAGATTGTAAACACACCAAAATTTAAATCTGACCATTTTCGCAAGCAGGCACTTGAATCCTGGCAGGATACTCTTTAAAACACTGGCACTTCACCTTCTCAGGTCCTAGGGTTCCAGTTTCTGAGTCTTTTAAACAGCACTGATGCAACTGAAGTATTTTACTACTGTTTGGTGGGAAAATAGTCTAAAACTTGTTGCAGTCAGACAGAAAGAGCACAGTGGCTAAGCAGAAACATTACTTATTGATGTTAAAACTGTTTCTTCTTCTACGATTAACTCTATGTAAGTTGTCTCTGTCATCCTTTGTTCTGCAACATTCTCCATCCCCACATTTTGTTCACAGATGGTCCCTCAAAATGTGCAGAGCCAGTAAGGCCTTGTTTATCAAGGTAAAAGCCCTGAAACACCCTGACACAAAAAAAGAAACATTCAAGGATTCTTACTCTCTGCTTGTGACATAGTCATGCATGAACTGCTGCAGGTGCACCTTTTCTTGGATATGCCCCAGATTCTTTTCTAACTCCTTGTTTTTTATGTGGAGCTTTTTTAACTTCTTGATTAATTGTTCATTTTCATCACTGAGCTGAGAAGGAAAAGAATGAAAAACAAATAAAAAAAGTTAAAAAAAACAAACCTCAACCACTCAAGTAACACATTTAGACCAAGTACTAATTAAGCTGATAATACTTCAGATTAACATTCCAGCTTAAAAGTTTCACTACATTTATGAAACTACATAAAGAAAACAGGCAGGAAACATATACAATTGGTTTTCAAACTTTAAGAACAATTGACTAAAACACAGTTTCTTTAACATATATATTAAAGGCTTCTAATGTAACTTCATTCGTTAGTGAATGATATGGCAAAAAGCAAATTTCAAGCTTTCTGTGATACATTTAAACTCTAAACATCAGCTCTGCAAGCTAAGCTCCTGAAGGACTAAACTACAGCCACAACAGCATTATTTATTGCATGCATGCTTGATGAACCTCAACCAGCAGTATACAATCACATCCATCACTCAAAATGCACTAAGTGTAGCTCCCCATAGTGATCTGAGAAGGTATCAAAAAAAAAATGATGTTATTCAGCGATATGCAATCAAGAGAAGGAAGGCCGGCAACCATAAGCTGCTGTCAGAACGAGCTCTGCGCCCAAAGGTAGTCAACCAAGGCCGAGCGGCAGACGCCGCGCCCGAGTGCTCCCGGGCGCTCTCTCCAGGAAACGCCAGGCCAGGACGGGCCAGGGCTGAAGACCCTTCCCCGTGCCCGGCTAGAGAGGAGGCGACCTCGTGGGTCGGCTCGGACAAGGAGCCACTCACTTGCAGGCACTTGTGGACGGACGGCAGGGCCATGGGCCCAGGGGGCTGCTCGAGGTCTCTCTCAGACGCAGCGACCACCGCCCAGGGCGACTGTGCCGTGGAAAGGACCCCGCTTAGCTGCCCAACTCACTGCCTGTCGCCACTGCTCGCCTCCCGGCTATCAGGCGGGCGCCGTGGCCACCAAGGCCTACCCGGATAGGCTCCGGGCGCAGCGACGCGTCCCATGGAGGGCCCTGACCACTCCCCGCCCCGTTGCCAGGGCAATGGCCGCAAGCGGAGCGCCGCCTGCCCCACCAGGGCGGAGCTCAGCGCGGCGGCCGCCGGAGCCGCGAGCGCCCCCGGAGAAGTACTGCTGCGGCTCGGAAGGGCTCGCACCGGCGCTTGCCTGGCCCGTTCTACGTCCTTCAAGGCAAAGATCTCGTACCGGCCTGCACCGTACGGTGATAGAGGGATTTCTGATCCAGCCGTGGAGGATCCAGAATCAGCTTTAACATGGCTGTGCACCTCAGTCTCCGGGGCAGCGTAAAACAACCGGCCTCAGCTTGTGTTTTTTAAAGGCCGGCCGTATCCTGGGCTGCATCCTCAGCAACGTGGGCAGCAGATGGCGGGGATTCTGTCCCTCTGCTCCGCTCTGCTGAGACTCTGCCTGCAGTGCAGGATCCAGCTCTGGAGTCCTCAGCGCAGGAGAGACATGAAGCTGTTGGAGCAGGGCCACAAAAATTATCAGAGGGCTGAGACACCTTTGCTATGAGGACAGGCTGAGAGAGTCAGAGTTGTTCAGTCTGGAGAAGAGAAAGCTCCAGGGGAGACCTTATTATTACCTTTCAGTACTTAAAGGGGGGCTGTAAGAAAAGATGATGAAGACCTCTTATCAGAGAGTGTAGTGACAGGACAAAGGTTGATTGTTTTGAACTACAAGAGGAGAAATTCAGACTGGTAACAAAGAAGACGGTTTTTAACCGTGAGGGTGGCAAAACACTGGCCTAGATTGCCCAGAGAGGTGGTAGAAGCCCCAGCCCTGGAAATGTTCCAGGTCAGATTGGACAGGGCTCTGAGCAACCTGATCTAGCTGGAGATGTCCCTGCTCACTGCAGGGTGGCTGGACTAGATGACCTTTAAAGGTCCCTTCCAACCCAAACCATTCTATGATAAATTGTCTTTAGTTTTGTTTGCAGCTTTATTTTCCGTGACTAACAGATGCTGAGTGTGTGGAAGTGAGAATACTGCGGGGTACAGATCTGCTTGGACACATTTGTACATCCACAAACAAAAAATTATCAGTCTCTACAACAACATATTCTGCATCTCCCATTCCTACCACAACAGAAGCCATGGTACAGGCTGTTCAAGTACTGTCCACCAAGGCAGGAGATAACACCATGCCTGGTACTGCTGGTACCCAGAGTGGAGATTTTTGTATCCTTAGTGGTTTTGATACTTGATACTACTGGTATTGGCTGAGGTTTGTCTCTGGGTTTTGTATTCTGCATGTATTTGTGGCAGCCCAGGCTGGAGGGCATACAGGCAGGACAAAAGCATTCTGCACTCAGGAGGAATTGGACCTTCCAGATAGCATTCCAATAGAAGGCACTCACCAGCCACAAGATCACCCATCACAGCAAGACTGACCCAAAGCAGCGATTATTGCCTGCTGGTCTCAGTACCCTTTGTTATTGACAGTTTGAAACCTTTCATGTTGCATTCTTTTGTTTTCTGTATCCCCTGCCTTCATATAAAATGTTGCCTCTTTTGTTACAGCCCATGGCATGTTGCCCTGGGTTGGGTTTTGTTTTGGTTTGGTTTTTTTTTTGTGTAATCTGTCGTCAGATGCCACCTACCTCTCCAATTTAAGCATGTAGCGCACCTGATTGTAGTGCCTGGCAATTTTGGTGAGGAACCACCAATGCCTGGGAAGAGATGGAGGAGGTGACAGCAGCTCACTACTGCCTGTGGGTCTGCAACTTGCTTAACACACGGCTCAAGATACCCGGGTCACGTTAGGCTGGCAGGCTGGCAGTGGGAACTGTAACTGTAATCGGATTAAGGGAGGTGGCTGCACCTGTAGCTCCAGGGCACAACCCCAGCAACTCTCCTCCTCCTCCTCCTCCTCCACTATCAACCCGGATCAGCCCATCACCCATCTGGCTGACCTCTTGCACTTCGAAGAGGGGTCACGGTGCAAGGTAAAAACCACTGTGCTAAGCTGAGCACACACAAGATGCCAGCTGTGAGGCTGGTAACCATGCCAGGGTGCGTGGGAGGGTACAACACGCCCATGCAGTCAGAAATCTGTCGGTGAAGATTTCTGTATTAGTTCCTTAACTGCAGTAGCAGCCACACAACAGCACTGCTAATTCCTGAGGCTATTTTGTCCCTAAATAGCCTGGCAACAAAATTGCTACTTCAACCCACAACTAACATTGAATAAATTAGCAACTGGCAGTTCACAGTATGAAAACCAGGAAGTCACTTCAGGATAAAAACACGGCTGGACGGAACTGGCTACAGCAGCAGTTAAAAATGAATAAATAAATATATACATACATACGTACATACATAAAATTTAAATTAAAATTGGGAGATTTTAACATCAACCAGCAACACAATGGTACTGGAAGAAAAGAGAAATCCCATTTTCGATGGAGTAGCAAGATCTGAGATGGAATTACTCCATTCTTAATAATCAGCAAAAAAAATCCACACCTAGTTCTCCCTCGCTAGAGGTTTTAAGGAACAGTTCAGAGAATGACCAGGCATGACTTTGGATGTAGTAGTATCTGATATGCATGGCACACTGGTGTACAGCAAGCAGACAAAAAGATCATTGTAAAGCCTCTTAGAGGCCAACTTCAATGATTCTGTTACTGTTGGTTGTAGACCCACAGTAGGGGGCTGCTGTTATTTAGGAGGGAACACTCTGATATCACAGTAGTTCTGATACCCTGCACAACACTGTAAAATAACCACTCTGGAAATAGTTTTTCAGGTGAGGAAGGGGAGCTGTAGTGTAAGTGGTGGAGAAAGAGCAGGTGGTGGAATCCAGCATACCTTACATACCAGTACCTCACTGTAGACAGTATGAGTAGAGTAGGAGTTTATTCCTCAACATTGGGAATGTCAGGAATAGTCACAATTGCTTAGATACAAGGCAAGGCCACTTGATTATCAGGAAAGACATTTTATAAAGAATATGCAAGGCTTGCTAGGACTTACACTCCTGTAGTAACCAGGGGTTTGGGTTTGCTTTGAGATTTTTTTTAATCCTAAGGGTGGAGCAGTAGAACAAAAAGAGGAGGAAGTACAGATGGATTAATTGAGGGCTTCTGCAGAAACTTGAGCAGGAAGCACTCAGAGCACAACCTCAACAGAACAGAAGCAGTGGAGAGAACAAACCCATTATATGCCTTCAGTTGTTCTCATATGTGGCATCTGCAGGCTCTGTTTCTCTAGCTCTCCTGCAAACACAATAGCTAGTTCTAGGCATGCTGCTGCTTTCCTGCTTCCCCAGGAGCTGACAAGGATTCAGCAGCTCAGCACAGCTTTTAAGACCTAAATATTTTCAGAACTCGAGAACTATTCTACAGGCTGAAAGACACAGAAAAGTTTCAAAATGAGCCAACAGAGCTAAAAGGAAAATAAGAATTCCCAGTTTGTGACCTAGAAACTGAGCCACAGAGCCCCTCTTTGTCCTGCTTTTCTACGGCTGGCATGGGAATTGAAGATAGGTGGAGGAACCATACAACAGCCATATATCTCAACTATGCAGCTCCACCAGCAAGGAGTTTGTATAAGAGTCAGATTATATGAAACAAGTGCTGATCCAATGATACAAAAGAACCTGACCTGTGTCTTCAAACTCATGGGAAATGCCGCTGATGAAACTCTTGTAGGCTTTACCCTGCACATAGCAACCAAACATTTTCAAAAGTGGCCAATGATTTTGAGTGGTTCCACTTGAACACAAGCATCCCTTCTTCCAAGTTAAGAATGCTCAACAGATCTGTAAAAATGGCCTAAGGATCAGTAGCACCGGGCGCCAGATTTTGAAGCAACCACAAATCCAAAGATAATGTTAGCAGTTTATACAAATAATAATAAAAAAGAAATTAAAAAAAAAAACAAACCACCAAAACATGTACACAATTAGGAAACATTTTCCAGAGATACCTTAAAAACTTCTCTGTGGCAGCAAATATATGAAATCACAGAATTGCAGGATGGTGAGAGCTTGAAGGGACCTTTGCGTATCATCTAGTCCAACCTCCCCTGCTACAGTAGGATTGTGGCCAGGTGGGTTTGGAATCTCTGCACAGAAGGAGACTCCAAAACCTCTCTGGGCAGCCCACTCCCCGGGCTCTGCCACCCTCACAGGAAAGAATATTGTCCTCATGTTCACATGGAACTTCCTGGGTTCCAGTTTGTGCTTGTTGCCAGGCGCCAATGAAAAGAGTCAGTCCCCATCCTCTTGACCCTCACCCTTTAGATATCGATAGGCATTGATAAGATCCTTTCTTGATCTTCTTGTCTGCAGGCTAAACAGCACCATGTGTCTCCGTCTTTCAGGTGGGATACTGTAGTCCCCTCAGTGTCTCTGTAGAGTCCGTTAGACTGTCTCCATTAGTTCCTTGTCTCTGTCGAACTGGGAAGTCCAGAACTGGACCCAGGAGTCCACATGTGGCCTCACTAGCACGGGGGGGGGAAAGAGAACCTCTCTCAACTTGCTGGCTGCACTTGTTTTTTAATGCACCCCAGGAGACCATTGGATACCCCAGGAGACCACTGGATACCCAAGGAAGCCACTAAGATATTTACTTTCCACTGTGAACAATTACAGCAGAAACACTTCCCTGCACTCTCGTTCAGCTGGTCTGTTGCACACATTCTTTTTTTCCCCTCACAGTTCTGTTTCTAACTCAGCATGGTATGAACAGAGACACGTTTCATGCTGGCACACACGAATGAATATGTCATTGATTCCAGCAGTGCTGAGCCTGCTACTTACTGCCAAACAGCAGGAATGTCACCCATTGCACTTTTTTTTTTCAGCTACATGTACACCAAAATCATTAATTTGTCAGAAAACAAATGAGCATGGGATTACTTGATGCAACCCCACAGTAACTCCATGTTGCCCTTTTTCCATGCAGATTAAAGGGCACTACATGTCCTTTTGACCTTTAGAGAGACAAACCACCCTCATGAGATTTTCAAGAAATTAAAGTTCTCCTGTGAAAACCCACATGCCTTTGTAAAAATACATAAAAATTTCACCTGCCCCAAATTAATTTCCCTTGTTTCATCCACCAGCTGTGACAGCAACAACGCCTGAGTCCATTTCAGGCTCCTTCGGTCTTTCTGCCTGCTACATTCTTTGGCCAATCCCACAGACAAAGCATGGAGTAATCTCCAGCAAAACGGCCAGCAGGAGAAAAAGGCCTTTTCTCCACCTTGCTTTGAGCTTCAGTCAGGGACTAATAATCTCATTTGTGGCCAGGAGCCTTCTCTGAAACAGTGAAGCAGTCTAGCTTTCCCAAAGCTTAGCACAACCAAAGTTCATCATTCAGCTTAGAACATGAATGTTTCCTGCATATCTAGAGGAAAGCCACTTTGATTGAAATGATTCAATTTCAGATGTCTGTTTGCAGAATTAAAAGCAAGATGTCAGGAAATCAATCTGGAAGCTGACAAAACCCAGAGGTAATATTTATTAAGTTAGGGTACAAAACATACAGCATTTCTGTATCACCATCAGTGATAGAAACATCAAGTTATAAGTTTCTTTTTGAGGGGGAGGTGGGGTGATGGTATTATTTTTACTATTTTCACTGGACAATGCTCAAAAAACACACTGGCATGCATGTGGCAAGGACAGTCTGCCACTTCCCCAAGGCCAAGGGAAAAGATCTTTATTCTACATCCACAGACACAGTTTAAGAAAAACAGTAACAGCTTGGGACTGTATTACCTTGTCCATAGAACACCCTCCAGAGAGAAAAACTTCTCTCATGGAGTATCAAAGGCACTCACACCCTAGAAATGCTCTCACAGGCATATCTGGAAGGAAAAATTTCCCAGGATGACAGAGCCACTTCAGGAAACACTGAAAGAAGCCATTTTAGTGCTAGAGCTGTCTGTCAGGCCTTGAAGCCAAAAATCCCCATTTCCACATTAACCAAGGGTAGATCTGCAGGGAAATGCCTGCACTGTGTGTTGGACACTCTCTTTTGGTTAGCCTGTGACAGGAGGGAAATCGTGGCAAGTGTCCAAGCAGTGATTCCTGAGCCTTTTGGATGTAAGGAAGAAAAGGGGTCAGACTATGACAGAAACTTCTCATACACCACACAGAATGGGGCACTAATTAAGTCATTAAGGTAATTAATAAGTCATTATGAAAACGGTGCCAGTGTTAGTAATTCCTGTTCGCCTCTGATGAAGCAGAAGTGGGATCAGCACAGCTCTCCTAGGAAGTCCAGCAAGAAGAGAGAGCATCTCCTTCCTTTCTTTCGTACACAAAAGGCAAACCAAAAATCTGGAACATCCTCTTCTACCAGCTGTTAAATCTCTCAGTGCAACATTTTAATTGCACTAAACTGCTACAATATCGTAGTAAGCTTGCACAAACCAAAAGCTTGCCAGATGGGTTACTTCTTCAAGGCAGACTCAAACTTCACTGTTCATGAGATACAGATAAAAGCTCTGGGGAAAAGGGCTAGAGACAGTAAACAACAATTTTATATGACTAATCCAATATAATCCTATGCTGGGTTAAACAACCATGTGCATGGCTTCCCACTGAAGTGCTTTAATAACAGCACAGCAAGCCTCTGGCTCTCGCGCTGAGGAAATGCTCTGTTGCACTCAGACTAATAACTCAGAAAGATTACTTCCTTTTCTCTTTTTTTTCCCCTCCTCTCTGTTTTTATTAAAGCTGTTAGCCATTTGCTATCATACTTAATTCCCTATTAAGAGATCATCCATCAAACCTGTGAAGCGACAAATATCTGCACTGGAAGATATCTGCGGATTCCACGGACACATCCAGCTAGCTACAGAGAGGTCACCCTCCCTCAGCAGCAAACTACACTTGATTTTATTGCATCACTGCAGCGTGCAATTGCTGTCGAAGAAGTGGAATGCAGTCTCTCGGATGAGAGGTAATTAAGCCAACTGCAGCAGCAGCAGCTTCCTCTGCAAGTGACCCTGCTTCCTGCACCACAGTCCGAGCAGACCACAGCGGGGAGCTCCAGGCAGAGCAGACACCCGAGAAACCCTGCACGCTGGTTCAGGTCAGCGAGAGGAGACTGCTACCTCCAGCTGAGCCACATCAAAATCAATAAAGGCTTCACACCCTGGCAGAGAAGGAAATCCACAACTACAATCATTTTCTGCTCCGTGGACAGAGGGAGTAGGTTTTCCCCACTACTGAGCATTCTTTGTGTCAGGGACAAAGTCTGACCAGGCCTCAGGAGGAATCAAGATGGATGAGGCACCCAGGAAACACTAGTATTTCAGGCTCATCCAGGACAAGCCTATTCCAAGTGGACAAGATTAAACACGTGGCGTGTCTGTAGGTTATGAAAGGCATGTGAGAGGAACTGGTGGGGTTATGAAAGATCAGGGGTTATGAAAGATCTTGGCAGTTATGAAAGATGTGCCAAGAGTCTGATCCAACAAGGCAGAGAGCAGCCTCGACCTGCTTGGAGGTGAAGGGACGCTCACTCAACAGCTCAGGGTAGGAAGCTTACTCTGCCTTGCAGCTCTAGGCTAAACACATCTGGAATAATCCAGTAGTAAGAAAACAATTGTAACCAAATAAGAGAACTCCTGTCTGCTTACAGGCCTCATAGGCAACTGCATTTTGTTTGCAAAGTGTTTTGAACGATCTTAAAACACTTGCTGCAGCCACTGGTTTTCTAAGAAGCCTTATTTCCTGGCTTCTTAGTTCTGTTTTACATCTCCAACCTGCAGGATCCACATAGCTGGAATGAACCTGTAAAAAACAAGGCTTCGCTCAGCTGATGTTTTACTCTCTGGAGTTGAGCCTCTGCTCACCATTTCACTCTAATCTTCTACACCACGAGGACAGAAGGAAGTGTGGGGAAATGATACTGAGCCAGATGGCATCATTTCTTTTCCAAAAGCCACTCAAACATCACTCACAGAGAGAAGACTTAACTCCTGCTTAGAAAAATATTGACAGCACTTCCGCTCCTTCACAACAGTAGTTCTCCATGCCAGTGATTTTTAAACAATTACTTTTGGTGAGAGTATTTCTTCATCTCACCTACTACACTACCCACTGCCCTGTTGTAATTTTAAACAGGAGTTAAACAGACCTTTCAATGTCCCTGTGGCAGCCTAATAGCGACAAACCTCCAACTGCTGCAGCAGACCTGAGACACATAGGAGGGAAACACCTGCTCTACACCAGAATCGCTAAGAGTGTGACTGTGCAGCTTGAGGGATGTTCTCCTTTCCCTCCCGTCTGCCCCAGGGAGGCTGCCTCTGGAGTACTAGGTCCAGTTCTGCACTCCCCAGTGCAGAACTGCACAAGGAACTAATGGAAACAGTCTAACAGATTCTACAGATATGCTGAGGGGACTGGAGCATCCCTCCTATGAGGAAAGGCTGAGACACACGGTGCTGTTTAGCCTGGAGACATGAAGAATGTGAAGGGATCTTATCAATGCCTGTCAATATCTAAAGGGTGAGGGTCAAAAGGATGGGGCCTGACTCTCTTCAGTGGCGCCCAGCAAAAGCACAAAGGGCAACAGGCACAAACTGGAACCCAGGAAGTTCCATCTGAACATGAGGACAATATTCTTTCCTGTGAGGGTGGCAGAGCTCGGGGAGGGGGCTGCCCAGAGAGGTAGTGGAGTCTCCAGATTCCAAATCCACCCAGACATGATCTCATGGAACCTTCTGTGGATGACCCTGCTTTAGCAGTGGGGTTGAACTAGATGATTTCTGGAGGTCCCTTTCAACCTCCACCATTCTGTGATTCTGTGAAGAATCAAAAGCAGTTTTCTTCCAGACTATAACAAATCATTTAATTTACTGGGATCTTACATTAGGCCAAAGCAGCTATGTGGTCAGAGGAAATTTAGAACAATCAGTCAGCAGGACTGATAAACAATTGGTAAGGATTTTTTTTTTCTATGAAAATTCCATTTCATACTTTAAACTTTTAAACGTTGGTTATTAGTTAATTCACCATTTCATGGCTTGTTAGAAGTTTAGGGTTTTTTTCCTGATTCAAAATGAGGACTAGAAAATGTTTTGCTAAGGTGACTGACAGTCTTGCTGTCTGTGGTATCCACTGCCACAGCACACCTTGGAAATGAATGAAGCTGAATTCTTGCACTACAACCCACGAAGTTTTGTCACTTAGTTTAGAAGGGCCAAGTTTTGTATTTGAAACCACAGAATCATCAAGGTTGGAAAAGGCCTCCAAGATCATCCAGTCCAACTGTCAGCCCAGCACTGCCAGGTCACTGCTAGACTATATCCCTCAGCACCACAACAACATGGCTTTAAATACCTTCAACAATGGTGACTCCGTTACTTTCCTTGGCAGCCTGCTCCAGGCTTTAACCACTATTTTAGTGAAGAAAAGAATTGTCTGTTATTTTTGTGAACTACATGTAGCAAGACTCTTATGTCCCTCTGATCTCAGTGATCTGCATCCTACAAAACAAACAACATAAATGTAGATTGAGGGTCTGTTAGGTTAGATAGAACACCTAAGCCAATTAAACCCAACCTAATTCCTAGAAAATTAACAACTAATTCTGTGTTAACAAATACAGCAATTCATGCTGCTTTTTTTTTTTTTTTTTTTTAATGCAAATATCTTCACCCTTAAAGGGCACGGAAAATGAAACCCTCAACCACAAATCAGGTGCTGAAATACAGTAACAAACTTCATACACTTGAAGAATTTAATGCCTTGTCCAAAATGTGACACTGACACTCAATCCCTGGAATCTGCCCGTCTTTTGTCCTATCCAGCACCAAGTGTGCATCAGAACAGGCCATCTGGAAAAGCCTCATGCTGGCAGATATAAGTGCGTGTCCCAACACTCGCTGGGTGTTGCAAGTATTACACACTGGCTGCTCTGTTGCGTAAGCACCTACTCAATATAGGACACTCTATTCTACATGGTGGATCCAGAACCATTCAGCCCTCCGCTTGTGCCCCGCTCTGCTGGCTCCACTGCACAGTAATTTGGCTTCTATACTTTTGGACAGTAGATTCCTACTCTCATTACATCCTTGACGGACCCAGAACTACACAGCCAAGTGAAAATCTGAGCAGCGATGTGTTGTTACCACACACTTTAATTCCCAAGCACCCACACGGTCCGAGCTGCATTTCCACTCCCGGGGCCGCTTTCCTCAGCATTTCTTCCCTTCATTCTCGATGGCCGCCGCTCGCCGCCAGCTCTTGCCCCTGAGGCCCGGTACCCTGACGGCCAGCCCGCCGTTCCCGGGATGGGCCCTTCGCCCCCAGCACACAAGCGGCGCCCGGGCCTCCCGACCAGCCGCGCCTGCGGCAGCGTGACCAGAGGGGCCTCTCGGCCCGAGGGAACGGCGCCTTGTTATCTCGGGAGGACACAACAACGCCCTAGCACCAGCACCGGGGGGCTGGCTCGGAGGTACCGGCCGCGGCGTCCTATCAGACCGGGCCACGGTGATGGCGGCGGCGCGGGGCGGGCTGGGCCGGCCACATCCTGCCTTCCGCGGCGCGGCCTCGGTGCTGCTCTCCCTGACACCCACCGCTGCCTCTCCCC
>VWYK01096729.1:0-10621 GCA_013399775.1 Semnornis frantzii
TCCCAAACCATCACAACTCCCCAGACCTTCTCCAGGAACTGCTGAACTGTCCAACTGAAAAATCTGCAGTTTTTAAAGGAGTATGTAAAAAAATCAGTCTAAAAACCCCTCAGCATGTTGATACTTTCATAACCAATTAGAAGCCTTATAACAGGAAATGTTGGCAGGGGGTTGGAACTAGATGATCCTTGAGGTCCCTTCCAACCTTACCATTCTATGATTCCATGTTAAGCCTTTACATATGGCAGCCCAGTAGAGAAATACATTTACACACCATTGTGTGTGTATGTACAGATATTTCTCACCTATAGGCATGTGTACATACAGATACACATATATGTTGTTCAGAAACACCTCAGTATCGGTTACACTGGCATGTTGTTTGTTCCAAGTAAACTGACTAAGTAGGTTGACAAGGGCTTAAAGTCTCCTGCTGATAAATTTACAATGGGTGTGTCTCAAGCTAGTGGTTTTTTTGCACAGACAGACCTTGGTCGCAGCTGACCATAGAGGGTGATACTACTTGGTGATAAGTGAGACTTTCTGGATTAAAGAATTAAATTACAACAATACTTGTTTGTGTTCCTGATACGTTTGAAGCCAGAAGTCAAAAAAGGTAGCAGCAGGGCAGCTCAGTGGAAAGTAGGGGAAAAATCTCTGGAAATAGATAACATTCTCAGTCGCTGAGCCCCATTCTGTACTTAAGCCCCGTCAATCCCTTTAGAAAGACAACTGCAAACACATACTGATATGCACATGGGTACACAGAAGGTAAGGAGGGGATGATGTGTAGAAACACCCAGAGAGCCAGAAAACAAGCCTTGCAGAATGCATTTCTGAGTGTGCTGTTCTAATAGGGTAAATTGTGCCTTTAGAAGCAAGACCTTTGCTCACCCAAATCTGCACCCTCCTTGTACAGCTCGCTACAGATGGACAAGAGGGAGACAGACCCCAGAAATTGGAGTCTAAGCAGGAATGCCTGACCTTGAAGTAGAAAATCATTAGTGGTTTAGGAACCTCCATCAGGATGCAGATAGCTAAGGGCTAGAAGAACCATCTGAGCTGGGTCATTTTGCTAACAACAGCCAGGGCCTCACTTGTATCAGCAATGACTGAAAGATGTTAATACAAGAACAGCTACAACCTCCGCAGAGAGACAGCGTATGAGTTAAACTAAAGGCTACTGAGAAAGAGGCTGACAAGGGTGTCCTTCAGGACAGTACACTTTGCAGTAGTGAGCTGGGTACAAAGCCACAATTTCCAACACAGACTACAAGCTAAAACTGTTTCCCTGCAGTGGTCGTCTCAGCGTTCCATTTACTTCATCGGGTTTCTTTCTGGTCTCAGGAACTGCACTGCTGCTTTCCTCATTGCTATCATTAAACTGTTTTTCTCATTACATCACCTTCTTATGCCTTTCTCTTAGCTTCTCCTTCTCTGTTTCATCTCCCTGTCTTCCTTTCCAAGGTTTTTCTTTACCTTTTTTCATGTAGTATTAAAAGCTCAGCTTTACTTTCTGATCATGTTGCTACCCTGAGCCCCCACTAACAAACAAATACCTTCTGTTCTCTCCTCTGCTGCCCCACTTTTGGAAGAAATTTCTGAAGCACCTACAGTGCTATTACATTTTCCACCTAAAATCACTCCTTAAAATCCTCCTTTTCAGGGATGCCAACACAGTTAGGCTGCCAGTATTCTAAAACTGTTACCAACCAGCCCACAAAAGAGCGACTGTAACTAAGAGCTGATTTGGGGATAAAAAGAACCAAAGTGAGGAGGAAAAAAGAATACATGGGAAAAGACAGAAGGGTCTAACAGAAAAACACCCAGAGAGGCAAAGAGCAGCAACCTGAGGAGAAGTGGCAAAGCCAGGGCCATGGGAAATAGAAAGGCTGTGTAGCCTGCTCAAACCATGTTGTGAGAGATTGAGAATGGGAGTGGAAAAGACACAAAGTATAATTCAGTAAAGATGGAGAAAAACAAATTCAAGGAAATAAGTATAGAAAGGAATAATAAAAACTACCCAGAGGTTTAATGAAGAATGATATTAAATCATTCCTGCTGTGGCAGCCAGAAAAGCCATGGACTTTTGATTTCCTAAGCGTGGTCACTTCTTATTGGTACTGTCAGGCAGCAGTGAGAGGCATTTCTTTCCTTCAGGATGGGGAGCCAGGAGCCAAATGTAATAGTTGCATGGCGGTGTGGCAGAAGCCTCAGCAGTCTGGATCTATCACCAGCCCTGGAGGGTAAAGACATAAAGATGGTGGCCAGGCTCAGCCAAGAAACCAGATCACCAGTCACCGTCCATGGGCTGCTGGACACCATCAGCCCTACTGTGGCATTGATGGGGCAGGGGCTGATGCCCCCAGGGAAGCACATGGCGTCCTGGGCTATGGGCAAGGTTGGTGAAGCTCCAGGGTCCTAGGCAGGGACAGTTGGTGCCCTGTTAGTGCTTTTGGGACACAGGTAAGAGGTGATATGAGAACAAAGCTGACCTCCTCTGCTTGGTTACCCAGTATTGAGCTGTAGGCCCTTTTCACCTAAACACCTAATTCAAAATTACACGCACACATCAACTGCCATTTAAACCACTCCAAAACCAATTATAGGAGGTCAACCTTCATCACATTTAGGGGATCTAGATGAGCCTAAGGAACTTGGAAAGGGAGAAAAGGGAGTATGGAAGAAAAAGATAGAACATGATGCACACCTACCACAATGGCAATGAATGATCTCCTCCCAGGCTTGTTTCATGAAACATGGAGCCTCACAAAATTCCTCTGTTTTTCTGGTTTCTCATGTGTCTTGCAGTTTCCTCCCATATTTCTCTCCTCAGTTACTGTCTATAATAGCAATGTTGTCCTTGCCATTCAGGTCTACCCACCTTGTCTCTACTCTAGATCCTCTCTGTCCCCTCCTGCTTTTTACTTCCCTTTGTAAACTTGATTCATTCATCCCTACCATTGCACGACAAATAACATAGCAGATCTGTCTACAGCAGCCCCAGTTGCTTAGCACACAGTCCCCAAGCAACCTCCTGGCTGCTGTTTACCTTGTTACATCTTTCCTGTATTCCCTGCAGCTAGTACCCTTCTGCCATGATCTCTTACACTCCAATGCACACAGAGTGTCTATGCTTAAATTATTTTTCTATTTGCTCCCATCTCCTACAGCTTCTATATGGTCCTGCTCTGGCAGGGGGTTTGGACCCAAAGATCTCTGGAGGTCACTTCCAACCCCTAACATCCTGTGATCCTGTGATTCAAGTCCAACTTTTGACTCTCATTTCCAGGACCCAACACCATTTTGTCCAAAACCATATCTCTACTCTCATTCCTCCCAACTTTCTTAATTATACTTCTCCAAAGAGGAATCATGTACAGGAATCATGTACAAATCCTTACACCAGTGTTTTGGTGCCTGCTCTTTTACAGAAATAGCCTCTTTGCCTGAAACGTCCTGGCACTTGATGACAAACTGTGTGTACGTATTCTCCTCTCCTCCTACATCAGTCTAGGTCTACTTATCCTTTCCCTTCTGGCCTCCTTGCAGGACAAGCTGTTCAGCAGAAATGTTACACTTAAAGTCCTTTTTTATGAAAAATGTTTTACATCACACTATGGCACATGCAGTATCAAATATTAAGAACGTGGTTAATACTAAATAATATTATTAATAATATTAAATATTAATAATATTGGTGCATGATCTAAATCATACAGAGGTCAAGATGAAGTTTCTGCTGGCTTTTTACAGCACGGTCTTGAAACTAAAGAGCTGACATTTCAGACATTTTATGATTTAATGTTGCAGTACACTCAGTCCAAAATAGTCTTACTGATTCAGTTACAGGTGCGAATGCTCAAAAGATCTGCAAATCTAGTGTCCAGAGCCTGCTCAAGTACTCAGAAAATGAAGAAGGGACAGTCAGTGAGAGCCTGTGAAAAGGTGGGCATCCTACATCATGCGGCATTATTGTGGCACAAAAAGCAAATTCGCATGTGAAAACCTCTTGCCTGACTTACTGCATGCTGTACATCACCTGCTCTAGATAGCAGAGATCCCACTGCACAACTCTACAGAATCTGAAGAGCACATCCATCCTGTGAACTGAGTGGGTCAAGTTGTGTGGAATATCTTGGGGTTTTGCTGCTGAAAAACTACTGAAAACCGTATTCATGTAGCATCATAACAGCATGCACAAAAATTGTCAGCAGCAAATCATTTAACTCCCTTGATTAAAGGAGGATGCTCCCTTTAGTCTTCCCTTGTCTAGAGGATATTCTAATTGAGTAAGTGATAGTAGCAGCAGGTTGCTATCTTCTGAACAAATCCAGCATCGGCAACGACAAGACTCAAGCTCATCAGTCTTAACCTGCTGACAGCAATACAAGTGAGGGTCCGGCAAGAGGGATGCTACTTCTGGCACTGCAGGAGAATGGTTCCTACCGCAGCTTATCCCTGCTTCCCCTGTGTCCCCCATCAGCACAGCCTGCCTAGAATCTTGCAGTGTGACTACTCCCAATTCCACCTTCTTGCTCCCCACTCCCCAGAAGGTCTCCCACACAAAGGTCCATTTCTGCTGGACATATATTTGCATGGGAACCAGTGCTTTTCCCTCAGCCCTCACCCCAGGTGTGACCCCTTCTTCCCCAGTTCCTGCTTCCACTCCTCAGGTGAAATTTTAACCCAGTCTCCCGTAAATTCTCACCTGCAAAAGCCATCCTCATACAATTACCAGTCAGTTTGCTCAGCAAATCTTGTTTTCCAGCTTTCCCAATGCTCATCAGATCTCACCCTGATTCTGCTCTTCAGTCTTCTCTGTGTACAAACCAGCTCTTTGCTGGCTCCCACTGCCAGACTCCTCCCTTAATCTCCTCAGTCAGCCTCACAGCCCCCCACACCAACCACACTTCTGAGCCCAGCTCATCAGATCTCTCTCTCTCCTTCTTCTTCCAAGCCTCCCACGCAGCTTCGCTGCTTCTTGCTCTCAGCTCTGTACTCAGCTAGTCCCAGGCTTTACCCTTCAGTTCCTCCAGCTATTCTAGTATCTCCCAAACTACACTGACATGTTTTCCTTTCATTTCTCTCACATACCAATTTTCACACTACCCATTGAGGCACAGTTTCTTCCTGCTCCCAAACACTTTCCCCCAAAAAATCTTGCTCATGCTTGCCCCGTTATTTAAAACAGGTGGCTTACTCCCCTGTGCAATCTCAGCCCAGAAGTTTCACTGAGAATATGCAAGAGGAATGTTTTTTAACCTCATTTTTAAGATGCTTTTTCCAAAGCCTACAAAGTATCTGAACTTCTTAGAGGAAAGGTCACTAGATCCATTTAAGATATGGAAAAAACACATCAGAGTCTCCAAAACATCCTGTATAAAACGCTAGAATATATATATTTGCTCAAAGGCTTTAAAAAATGATCATGAGGCAGATATCTAGCATGGAAAATCTCTCCTTAAACACTTTAAATTTGACAAAATCCTATGCAGCTGGAAACAGTATTGAAATGAGAAGAGCCAAGATGCATATTAACAAAGCCAGAAAGTGAATGAAAGCCTCTGTCTCTTCATTGCAGGCATCAGAATTCTTAGCTGTATGTTAATCTGTCCTGTTCTTAACTGAGAACTACAGCAATGAAAAATAGCTGAAAAAAAACCCTGTCAATTCATTTCATCATGTTGTGATTTTAAAAGTTAAACAATGCCTTAGTTTATTTCTTAAATGATTCAATGGCAACTTCTAAATAAACAAACAAGACAACAAACAAGCAAAACAACTCCACAACAAAGAAATGTCTCTTTGTGGAGGTTTGACTGGACTATCGATGTCATAGTAACATGGAAAGCTGCTAATAATCCAGTTTTACTCACCAATCAGACAACAACCACAGTGGAGATTTCCCATTCCTCTGAGTGATGGTAAATAGAAAATAAAGATTCAGACAAAGGAGTTTCAGTCCAAAGAGGCATGTTATTGTAATTTTATGCCTAGATGTGCAAAGGAAATAGTGAAGAGGTTTATGTCTTCTCCTTACCTAGGCTTCAAGGCTGAGCAAATGTTTCCTCATTCAGACAGTCGCTTTTTCAGGAGAGCACCAGAAGCACTCTGTATATGCAGTGTTAGTCTTTGTTTTGATTAAAAGCCCTGCTTAAAGATGCAAGTATTTCCCTGTGAGTGTTTAGGTGAGTGGTTAGGTGAGCATCTCCAGTTGCACTTCACAAAGCAACGTGCTGCGTATAATGAGCAGCATTCAACCACTCCCTGTGTATGGTCTACAGCAGTTGTCAGAGCCTGCCAAACCCTTCAATAGCAGCCTGCCAAGAAGCTGCCTGCTAGGCAACCAAGAAGGAGGATGGTGGGGAGTAGTAGGGTATAGGTAACTTGTTTGAGAGCAACTGTGATGTGATAATGTGTGTAATTTTTAGATGAGGAACAAGAGAAAAGATCAATCCAAATTCAATGGACTTTATATGAGAAGGCTCCCATCAACCTTGTGAACTGGAAGGTAAGTTCTCATGGGAAACATGGCTGAAGCAGAAGGAATTCAGTGGAGTTGGCAGTTCCTTAAAGAAATTATGGTTAGGGTACAAGCACAAACAATCCCACACAGTAAGAGGATAGGAAGTATGGTCAGAGATCAACTTGGCTAAGAAACACTGTCTTCAGTGACCTGAAACACAAGAAGGAAATGTACAGAAAGTGGAAGCCAGGTCAAACTCCTAAGGACAAGTATCAAAGAATAGCACAAGATGCTGAAACAAAAGTCAGAAAGTATAAAGCAGAAATTAACTTCAAAAAGCAATGAACATAAGAGATAGCAAGAAAAAAATCCATAAGGAAAACAAAAACCTAGTGATAGCTCACTTGCGAAAAACAGAGGTACATTTTCCACCAGTCTTTGAAAAAGGATGATCTGCAATTACATGACTATTAACACAGTAGGAAAGAATCCCTCTAAAATAGGAAAAGAACAGATCTGAGAATAATATGGAAGCACTGCAGTTCACCTCATCCTCAGGTATGCCTCTACACCACGTCTCTTGAAGATCTTTCTTTTGGTCATTGAGTCTGCTTTACTGTGGTAAGAACCCAAATCTCTGCACAGATGTAAATGGTTATTTCATAGGCAGTTAAAGTTAGGTGAAAGGGATCCTATCCATAGCAACACCTGGGCCTGAGGAAGTGCACATAAAGATGCCTTGAGAACGGAGTGAAGCAAGCCCAGAGGTGTTAGCTTCTTCTGAAAACTCAGAAGTTGTGTGAGAAATGTGTAAAGAGGTGAACACAGTACTCATACCTAAAAAGTCAAGAAATGAAGAAGAGATCAATTCTGGCAAAATACTAGAATAAATAAATAAATTTTAAAAATCATTAATGGTTAGAGATTGTTTTAAAAAGCTATGTTGCCTTATATTTTGTTTTATGTATTGGCTACATATATCACCATCCCTGTAGGCATTTAAGAGATACATGGATGTGGTGCTTAGGGACATGGTTTAGTGACAGTGGCTTATCAGTAGTGGCAGGATTATGAACTCAAGATGAGCAGGTAGTTGAACTTGATGATCTCAAAGGCCTCTTCTAACCTCAATGTTCTGTGATTTTATGTTCTACAATTCTATTAATTTCTGTAACAGGCCAACAAGTCTCATAAACAGAGAAACAGTAGACCATGCGCTATGTTTTAATGTAGATAATGTTGTTAGCATTAATTCAAGACAATTTCAAAAGTAAATTAAGTAAAACTATTCCAGGGAGACCGCAAAACTACCTGGGGAGCGGGGGAACAAACCCAAAACACAGACTTTAAGACTGCTTTTTAATCATTCACTATCAAATTAGGAGAAAAATCAGTCAGACTCTAGCTGGGCTTATTCTGAGCCAGACAATGGCCCAAGTCACTACTGAACAATCCTTCAACCTTGTAGACAACAATAAGCCCAGATGAAGGACAAACACATTGCATGAGACATTAAATTCAGGAGAAAATGAATTGCAGTGCACCTGTGTTTACAAGGGGAAGTAATAGTTTGCAAACATGTGTGATTGGCAATGGCCAATTAGGCAACCGTTCTGCCAAACAGGGATGAGAGGGAGCAGTCAGTCACAAGCCATACACAAATCAGTAGTGTTACACCACGTATATACATTAATGCAAAACAAATATTAGGAAGATAAACTCTCTTGCTAGGGAATACCTCCTACTGTGTTCCTTGCTAGCACAAAGAAGAGCAGAGAAAATAGTTGTATAGGGGGGAAAAAAAAGAAAAAAAAAATCAAATAAAAACCACAAAGAAACAAATTTTTTAAAAAAATGCAGAAAGATTGAAAGAAATGGCATTGCTCAGTCTAAAGAAGAGAAGGCCAATTGAACACATGAAAATTATTATCTACATAAGGTACCTGTAAAGACGTTAAGGAGGAATTAGGCTTTTTTGTCTATAGTGGATATAAAGTGATGGGCATAAACTATGATGCTGAAGTTTATGTTATCTATTAAGAAAATCTTATTAACAATAAAGATAATTCAATACTTTTTTAATTCCAAGGTAGACTTGATTGGCTCTTGGAGTTTCAGAATGCACAAGATGAGATCTTGAGGTCTTTACCAGTATCCTTTTCAGTAAATCTCTGGTTCCCTTTGTTGTATAAAGTTTAGAAGTCCCATGTTGCCTCTCCAGAGAAGCTAAATTTATTGTAGCTTTAATGTTAAATTCTACAAAGACAGATTGTTGTTTCGATGTAGTGGCTCAGAACCAGTGAAAAAACTACCAGGCTTAAGACGGCCCAGACTGGCACAATGGCACATTTTTTTCTACCATACATCCTTTCAGCTCCCATAAGAAATGTGAAAAGTTGTGGTAAAAGGACTGATATCTTGAAGAGACAGTGGATATGCGATGGTTGTGTACTGCTTTTCCAAATGCCAGAGATATAGAATCATAGAATCATAGAATGGTAAGGTTGGAAGGGACCTCAAGGACCCCTTAGTTCCAATCCCCTGCCATAGGCAGGGCCACCTCCCACTAGTACAGGTCACTCAAGGTCTCATCCAACCTGGCCTTGAACACCTCCAGGGAGGGAGCAGCCACAAACCTCCCTGGGCAACCTGTGCCAGTGCCTCACCACCCTCACTGTAAAGAACTTCTTCCTAACATCCAGTCTAAATCTTCCCTCTGCCAGTTTAAACCCATTACCCCTTGTCCTGTCATTACAAGATCTTGTAAATAGTCCCTCCCCAGTCTTTCTGTAGGCCCCCTTCAGATACTGGAAGGCTACTATATGGTCTCCTCGGAGCCTTCTCTTCTCCAGGCTGAACAGCCCAAACTCTCTCAGTCTGTCTTCATAGGAGAGCTGCTCCAGCCCTCCGAGCATCTTCGTGGCCCTCCTCTGGACCCACTCCAACACTTCCATGTCCTTCCTGTCCTGGGGGCTCCAGAACTGCACACAGTACTCCAGGTGGGGTCTGACGAGAGCAGAGCAAAGGGGCAGAATCCCCTCCCTTGCCCTGCTGGCCATGCTGCTCTTGATGCAGCCCAGGACTCTGTTGCTGTCTGGGCTGCATGTGCACACTGCAGGCTCATGTTGAGCTTTTCATCAGCCCATACGCCTGGCTCTTTCCTAGGGATTCTTAGTGGAGTCTGGTAGAGAAGTATTCTTATGTCCTGAAGCCTGCCCTTCTGATGAGCTACTCCACAAACTGCTATTAAGACATGGACCTCGTCTGCCTTAGGGAACGTTCGTGATGATGAGAGATGGAAGAGCTCTAAATCAAGAGAAGTGGGATATGGGCAGAAAACATGGAGACAACCACATCTAGAAGGCTGCAGAATCAGGTATATTCATCTCAGAGTTTTTTCATGTGCTTGTTCTTTATAGTAATCAAACTTCAAGATCATATGAATTTAATAAAGTATTCTCACTGGGGAGAAAAGCTCAAATTGATTTTGCCTGCCTTCCACAAAATTTTAATTCTGTCAATGGATTCTTGGCAAAATAACTCTATCATACAGATATCGTATGTGACTGAAAGAAAATCCTATGCAGGGTTGGGTTTTGCACTAATGCCATTACATGATTTCCTTGGACACATGACTCCACTACCAGCAAACACTAGCTTTGATTACTACATGAGAGACTGGAAAAGACCTCATCTTGTGCATTCTGAAGCTCCAGGAGAAAATTTGCTGTACCTTGAAGAGAAAACATTATTCAATTAACTTTACTGTTGATAGAATTTTTTAAATATTAGAACATAAACTTCAGTATCATAGTTCACAACCATCACTTTATATCCACTACTGATAAAAATTATCTCAGTATTCTGATAAGAGTTCAAAGGTAAGAAATGTTAATTTAGGCCATTTTAAATAGTAGCATATCTAAAATGAAGTAATAATCGAAATAAACCTTATCTTCTTCATAATTTCTATTCTTTAAGAATGAAAAGAAAAAAAACCTTTGAATTTAGGATAACTAGTGGAGCCTTGGAAAAGCATATCTGCACAAAGTCTTGCAATGATGCCCTCTGTAAAGATCATCACTTATTAAATTATTAGCTCCTCACTGGTTTGGCTTTTTTTTTTTTTTTTTTTTAATCAAAAATCCTTGT